>OY292521.1:2491444-2517842 GCA_958496365.1 Subacronicta megacephala
ACACCATTCACTTTGCCGCAAACCACAACTCGTTCTAATAAAATATTATTCGATTAATCGATTACAACACGTATTAATTAAAACTACACAATAACAGTTATTCTATTCCACTGTTACAATTAAAGTATCATATCATTCGTTATCGATTAATAGTATCGATTTGACATTTCGTCCGAGTAATCGATTACATGCGTTCCAGTCGCGAACGCGGACACGACTGCGCGAGTGACAGTTACTGCCTTGAAGATCGCTCGTGAATAGTTGCAAGGTGCGCAAGAGCACGCTTATATACTAATACCTTACTTGATAAGAGAATCGCAATACAAGAGCTTCATTTTGAATTTGGAACAGGATATTTTTTTCATAATTTTTTAAACTTTTTTTCTATGATATGGACATCTGACCTTTTATTTTTGAGTACATAGGAAATATTAAGTTCTCTTTTATTATTGAGTGCCTAATTATTTGCTATGTAACATCAATATTTGACCTCACAGAGGATCTAACATGGCGTTCTATCTAATTTAATTTGAACAGAAACAATCCAAAGGTCATCTGAAGTATAGATTTTTTGTGACTATTTAAACCACAGTTAAGGTCATCTTAGCAAAAGTTAAGATATAATCTTCTTCTTATAACTAAACAATTGCAATCGCGGTTGCTGAGTCTGAGGGTTCGATATCCAGCTAGATCAAAGGTTATTGGGTTTTTCCTGAAATTCTCAATAGCAGCTCGCAGTTTGTGCCCGGTTAAATGGCAATAAGGTCGCCCCCTATTTCACAGGATTTAATTATATACATTGAATTGAGGGTTTGCCTAGCCTTTTGGACATACAGGCGTGATGGTATGTTACGTGATATGCTTCCATCAAATCAAATCAAATCAAATGTTTTTATTTCAAATAAGCTTTCACAAGCGTTTATGAAACGTTATTGACTCTAGTTGCACGGTTCCAAAAAGTTGATCTCATGGAGAAGAATCCGGCAAGAAACTCCATAGACACTCTTTTAAAATATATTGTTTTAACATAATTTGCTGGTACATTATGCCGATAACAGGATGTGAGTGCATTGGAGGTTTATGTCATAATTAGCCTGAAGTCGGGACTAAAATTACAAGAAGGTTCTCAGCAAATGAGAACGCAATGTCAAACTAAAACAGATACGCTATGTGTAAGAATAATGTCGATCGAGTGTATCTATTTAAAAAAATTGACTGTCTACCTGTGTTCAAAGTCAAAGTCAAAATTAGGACAGAATAGAGATTAAGACTACTAGTAGTACTAATTTTTGAACGTCATTATTAGGTTATAGACAGTTCACTACCACTTTCTACGCCTCTTATACAAAGAGTGAGCTAAAAGGCGGAGATTCTCTCTCTCATATTGTGATGGGGTATCGTAACTGCACACCTCCACTGCCGGGGTAGTGGAAGTGTCAACAAGCTCCTAGACTGGCTTAAAAGACTTTTGTGGTTTTAATCAGTAAGAGTTTGCAAGAAATCCTTAAGGATTTTCACCTGGTTAACAAAAAGAGCTGCCTGGTAGCAGAGGCTTTTTTTTTTAAAGATTACTAGCAATGTGGGTCACACATTACTAGTATTCTTGTTAACCCCTCGTGCTAAGCTAAATTCACGTCGGTAGTGCGATGGGTGGGGTTCGAACCGGCAACCATATGATCTTAAGTCCGACGCCCTAGCCATTAAGCTACCGACGCTTCGAGGAATGACAAGTTCCTGTAAGCTCAGCAACAAGTGGCCAGGCGACACAAGGTCGGTAGTTCACCCAGTATGGGTGGAGTCTGACACGGCCCGTCGCGTCCCATGGGCGTCTAAAATCGTCAGCAGAATTCACCGTATACAAAAATATCGTTCGTTGTGTTCCACGGGTTTCCTATATCTAACTAATTAACGCAGGGACGGATTATTTGAGACCACATCTCACTGAATAGTCCTGGAGTCCCGATTAAATTTTATTTCATTCATCTTCTTTCCAATTTTTAAATTTATTCGGAGAATAATGCAATTTACCATGTAAGAAGCTTTGTGCATTGTGAATTGCTGATTAAGTCAATCATCATCAGCATCATCATCATCAGCCTATGTTAGTCCTCTGCTGGACGTAGGCCTTTCCTATTGAACTCCAGTTCACCCTGTCCTCCGCTGTTTTCATCGAGCTTTTGCCAACAACCTTTCGCAAATCATTCACTCCATCTTGCCCGAGGGCGTCCTACACTACGTTTGCCGAGTCATACGTCATCATCATCATCATATCAGCTTATTGCCGGCTTACATCAATGCACGTAAATATTTGGGTCAAGACAATAAATGAATATGTTGCAAATTTTCTATAAAATTGTGAATATTAATAGATGGACGGACGAACATCAAATCCATCTACATTCACACAAAAATATTCCACTGAACTGGAATTGAAACATTTTATACTTAATGAAAACATTTAATTGTTTTTTTACAATACAATTAGTGTATAATTGATAATACTATCTGTACGGAATTCCAATTACTTTAATGTCTTACGGAATATAATTTGCATAAGACATTTGAGAATGCATATGATGATGAAGACATTTGAGATATTATGAACCGTCTTAGGTTTTAGCAAAATTAAGTAATAGTATTAATTCAATGGTTAAACTTTTACAAACTTCAAAGATTTAATTATATCTATTAATTTTAACAGAAAATGTTTAAAATAGTGTTTCGTAACTGCTGTTGAGTTAAGTTAGCAATAGCATAGTGTAATTAAATCTAAATAGCCTGCATTGAGTATTGTGTCCATGTATTTAAAGTTCACTCTATACAATTGTTTAAGCGCTATACTAAGATATAAGAAATTTTAATAAAATTGGTATCGTATTTTAATTACTCGTAGGTTGAATAAGCCAGGTGATCAGCATTTACGATTCTGTGCGTGACTTGTGGGGCTTACTCCACAACTCATGGAGCAAAAACTCGCTTAGCGATGTCAAAACGTGGATAGTTAATTATGTTATAATGCTTTGGCCCTAATTCTACATTCACGACTGTTTTACGGTGACAAGGTGATGCCGTTATTCAGCCTGCAAAATTGTCAGGTCCATCTTAGAGGACCTACTTAAGTTCCAATCAAAGTTTAATCCTTGTGTTATGAAAGAAAGAAAATAGTAAACCACTTAGGAAATATAATAATAATCTATATATACCTATAAAAAGTCGATAACTTTACCGTTTTTATTTATCTTTTTTTAAGTTTTCTAATACTTTGTAATCTACAAAGAATTAAAAAAGTAAAAAAAAAGAAGAAAGAGAAAGAAATTCTTCAACAAATTGTAGAAGAAGGTTCTTACGGAATGAAAATTGCACAGAAAATTGGAAAACATTAGAAAACTTAACAACTATTATAACTTCGCGCTTTTTTAAGTCATTTATTTCGGTTCCAATTGAATATTCATAACTAAGACTAGACAATGTAAGTATGTATGTTGGGTTAGCTAGAAAGATATAAATATATATTATTTTTTAACGGACTCATTAGTTTTGTGGTCCTAAGCGCGACTGCTACAATAGAGGTCCTGGGTTCAATCCCCAGGTCGAGCCAAGTGTTATTGGGATTTTCTATTAAATTCTCAGTAGCAGCTTGGAGTCTGGATTTGTGCCCCGTTAATGGCAATAGGCTCACCCCCTATTACATGGGAGCTAAACATACCGGCGAATACATACCTACATTCCTGAAACAATTTTGCCACAGATATTCGGATTTCAGTATGTACCTACCTACCACTAGGTTTTAATTGAAAACAATTGAAATGTCATTGTGTGCCTGCCTACGTCATAATTTTATTAAAAATTCTAAGCTTCGGTAAAAAATTACAATGTTATATTGTCTATATAAGGAAAACGTAAAATCTGTAAATTTTACAATTACGTATAATCCACGTGCATGACTACATGAGGGTATAGTAGGCTTGGGGGCTTGTCCAGTGCGTCACGAAGGAGAACGAAATGAGCATTTGCTGACGTAGAAACCGCAGGGACCTGACCGAGGTAGGTATACAGTAAGGCACATCAATGGTTTGCATCATATTTAAAAAACCGAGAACAGTATGTTGAAATAGAACACTATAATAATGATCAAAAAGAGATTACCGGTATAAGATCTGAAAATTCGTCTATTCTATTCCCCAAGGTAGTGTCATCGGATGCTAATTATTCTTAATTTATATTAATGACCTCCCAAAGTTATTGAAAGAATCATGTCACTGTGTCCTATTTGCAGACACTCCCTGCTCACTTCATGCCATAATGATATTAACCTAAGCGCACATCTCTACTCCTTACTGGACAAAACAACTGAATGGATGAACGACCATAACCTAGAAATTAACTTTAATAAAACGAAACTAATGATATACTATCCCTATCAAAGACCTCCAATAAATATTAACTTCAGCTCTAACGGTACAAAAATATAAAACATTGATGACTTTACATTACTAGGAATTACTATAGACACGCACATAAGTTGGAAGGCACTAAACTACCTTTCTTCCACTTCTCTCTATCCGTTGGTCTTAAGGACCAGTTTTTTTTAAAAGAATCCAGCTCATCCCGCTATTAAGTGGGTCCCATCGGGTTGTCAGTTTGGTTCTGTGTCCATGTGACAATGTTTTTGTTAATAAGTCGGTATAAACTATCTTATATCTTTAAATATTATTATCTATCTATTAAATAATTTAAGTTGTAGCGAAATATTTAAAGAAAAAATAATCTCTCTGGTATATTTAACCAGAGGCCAGAATGCAAAAAAAAAATTCAAGGTGTGGTTCTAGATTTGATTTCCAGAACGAGCCGAGTTATTAGGTTTTTCTGGTTTTTAGTCTATTGTGTAGAAAAAGACGTACTTATTGCTCCTATATAGGTATACATCTCTTCTCTAGCAAATTTTGGGAGTACATCAGTACCTACACCTCGCCTGTTCAACCTTGATTATGACATTATTTAGCGAAGCGACGAGTGCCTGACTGGAAGAATAATCAACAAAAGAAATAAAAGCTTCACATCCCTGACCATGAACGCTCTGAAAGATTGGAGACTTCTGTCGTGGTAGGGCCACGCAGCATGAATGGGCCGGCTTGACCGGGGAAGTACCACACTCTCGCAGAAGATCGACATCCGAGTAGTTGCGTTTCGCTAATGCGCTTCGTTCGGTGAGCAAGAGAGCCGGATGCCCAATTCCTCCCTCAATCCCCCACCTTCTCCTTTCCAATTTCCTCTCTCCAAAAAAGCTCAGCAACGCATCTGCAACTCCTTTGGTTTTGCAGATGTCCATGGGAGGCGATAACTACTTAGGTACCATCAGGTAGCTCGCCTGCTCTTTTGCCAAGTTATCCCATAAAAAAAGGCGTCGGGAATTAAAATATAATTAAATATATAAAATCAGTAAAAAGTAGTATTTAAATTAAAATCGTATTAAAGACTCGTGGTGCAATGCAATACGTCATGAAAGAAAAGTCCTGAATTACAAAAACACTTGAAAGGTGAAATCATTACGTAGATGCGCTTGAGTGTATCGAAGGTGATGTTATCAATCCAGGTGTAAGTACCTGCAATTGACACTATTTTAATGATTAGATAGCAATCAATAATATAAAGTAGTATTTAAATTAAAATCGTATTAAAGACTCGTGGTGCAATGCAATACGTCATGAAAGAAAAGTCCTGAATTACAAAAACACTTGAAAGGTGAAATCATTACGTAGATGCGCTTGAGTGTATCGAAGGTGATGTTATCAATCCAGGTGTAAGTACCTGCAATTGACACTATTTTAATGATTCGATAGCAATCAATAATATAATTGATAAACGTAAATGCACTTAAATGTAGAATTTATATAATATAGGTATCAGGTCTTGTGTAGCTATGAAAGAAAACAACACAGATGGAAAGAAAGGCAATTAAAATATTGACCTATCCCAGGCCCCAGCGGTAAATTTTGACAATATTCTTAGCCACACTGATCCACCGCGTTGCTTTATTACATAGTAGACATTTGCCCGCGTTTCGCAGCTATCCCGAAGGATAATACTAAGCCTCTCTGGAATAGTGTAGCTTTCTAACGGTGAAAGAATCATTAAAATCGGTTCAATAATTTTAGAATTTGTCGATTACAAACAAAGAATATTTCTTTTGAATATGAATGTGATTGAGTAGAGGCCTTCGGTAGAGGCTCTTTCCCGCGGTTTCATTTAATCTTTTGCGACAAAGATTTTTCAATAATAGATAGTAAAATTCATCAAAGTAGTTTTAACGGTTTAGGCGTGAGACATAACAAACGGACAGAGTCGCATTGATAATATTCGTATGGAAGGTAGATAATAATTAACATACCAATCATCCATGATCATCATACGCATAATGATGCGTTAAACATGAGTAATAATTTAAACGAGTGAAATGGCTTACCTACGCATTAATTTAATCTTCTCGGAAACAATAACGATATAGGTAGGTTTTTCAGAGGAAGGAAGGAAAGTGTTCATGAATATTACCAACAGTTGGTGCCTTTAGCAGAATGTTAAGGTACGTACGGAAAGATTAATATTTGTAAGAAATCAGGTGCATATTTATTTATACATAAAGGCGATTGTAGCACAACTAATATTTTTTTAGATTTATATGTTTAAAGATATTTGATTAACTTTAAAACCGCCGGCACAAAATCCTAAAAAAATATAAGTAGATATACCTATTAAAAAAAATCCGTTTACTTTAAGTATGTAGTAGCAAGCAGTAAAAAAATTTAACTAAATCAAAATCTTTACGTCCATTCAATAGCTTCACGTGACTACAAACTTTTAACAACCTTCTTTTACTGTCGGGGGTAAAAAAAGTAAAAGGGCAATTACAAGAACTTGTAAAAGTATATATAACACTAGCTTTCCGTCCGCAGCTTCGCCCGCGTGGACAACACGATTTTGACTGTTTAGTTTTTTTTATTTACCAAAATATAAACGCCGCTTATATCCTTTCCCAAGGTCTAGTCTATTTTTGTACCAAATTTCGTCAAAATCCAAACGGACTTTCATCCCCTATTTCATCCCCACACAGTTTGATTTCAAAAACCTCATATCAAATATTTATTTATTTCTTATCAAGTGCCTAAACACAAAGTTTCAGCGTTTATCTTCAACAACCAAATTTCATCAAAATCGGTTGAGTGGTTTAGGCGTGAAAGCGTAACAGACAGACAGACAGAGTTACTTTCGCATTTATTAATATTAGTAGCGAAGTAGGGATTGCTTATCTCTGGGTTGCTCATTGCAGAAAAAACTTCTGGCAGGCATTTTGTGCTATACCTTTCGGCGTTGATGCTGCTTTGGTCTCGAAGTTGAATTGAAATTAGGTACCTACCCCATCAAAGTGAAGAAACTAGCGATCAAATTTCGATTTCCTGCGCTCCTCAATCGGCTTCGCTCTGTAGGCGTTGGTTCATTTTGAAACAGCCAAACTGTCGACTGACGCTTTGTTTCTGGATCGTATTGATAAATGCAGGATTCGTCACCTGTCACAATGTCGTAAACGTGCCGTGACGAGCCTGCATCAAATTTTTATATCATATCACGGCACCAATCCACACGGGCCTGCTTCTTAGCTTCAGTGGGGTTGTGCGATACCCAGCGGGAAACTATCCTCCTTACGCGAAGGTGCTCGAGCAAATTCTTGTGAACAACAAGACACTTTCTTCAACACTTCCTGAACCAATCAGTAGAGTATTCTGAATATTTTCGTACGTAATGCGTCTGTTTTTATTTAATAAATTTTTTTACTGCCAACACACTTTCTTCGGTGACAGCCGTCGTATGACGACCACCCCTTTGTTCATCCACCAAAGTAAGACGACCGTGTTTGAACTCGTTATACCAGCAGTAGATAGTTCGATCGATAGTTCCTTTTGAAGGTCCTTCATCCATAAAAGCAATTCGAAGTCGATCAAATGACTCATCAGGTTTTAAGCCACATTTGAAATCATAAAAAAATATGAGACAAGAAAATTTGAACTGGCTTTCAAAAAAATGCGGAGGGAAATTTGAAAATCGAACAGTGGTATTTTTATTGTTAAATAATCGAAGTTTTCAAAATAATTACAAGTGGCCAGTATCTTATACATAAAAACTTTTTGTTGCAAAACTTTCGGAGTGGCCTGGTATGTTATAGACAAACAATTTGCGAAAATCCAAAAAAAAATATTGAATTTGTCATCCAAGGCTGAACATTTAACCTTAAATCTTCGTATTGTCTAGGGTTGTCATTAGGTTTCTTCGTCACTTGCTCTTACGCATCATCAACGTCTATTTGTTACTCATACATACATAAATACCTGACGTAATTCTAGTGTAATAGTTTCGTATGCATTACAAGTAATATGTATGACTTTTGTTTGTTGTGTATGGAATTAAAATTATACCGGGTGGGCGTGCGGCCTCGCACGCGCTTGAATCTTTAGAAATACGAGGAAAAGGATCATAGTGTCATTCCTAAAAGTAAGTCTCATTCAGGAAACCTAACTCTCCATTTTAACACACTAGCCTTTATCGACGGCTTCGCCTAGGGTTAATGTAGATTTGTATCTATTCTAAAGTTTCACACAACATTTTACCCCCTCCCTCATTACTCCTATTCAAGTTTTATACAAAAAGTCTATGACAGTCTCCAGGGTCCCATCTATGTCTGTACCAAAATTCATCAAAATTAACTTAAGCGTGAAAGCGTAACAAACAAACTCCTCACTTTCGAATTTTCATATAATATTAGTTATGACACACACAGTTATTTTTCTGTCACACTTGTTTAGCGGAATCTAGCGCTTTTCTTGAACTGATCTAAGCGGCCACTGGCAGCACTGGTCTCTATCTACGATGATCTACATTATGGTTATTGATGCCTAGTACGCAAACTGACAAAGCAGAAGAAAGGAGCTTTCTTTTCAGTTACATGACTACTGCGAATTTGTGACACATCCACCAATGTGTTCACGCCCTAATACCGACGCACTTTGTCACTTGTGGGCCTGTCCCTAGCGGTGAAGTTGTTTACTTACTGAATGATACATTTATTACGTATGTCCAGTCGCTTGCGGCAGGCAAGCGTCGAGATTCAACGGTAGAAAAAATACGGAATATAATATACGTGAAGAGGAAAATTATAATTTTAAGTACAGTCGAGCAAGTAATTGTTTATCTATACCAAGGTCGAATATAATATGCATCTCACTGTCATAATAGTAAGGTGTTTTGAGGCTTGTAAGATCAAATTGACAATGAACTTCCTTGACATTCACGTATCCATTTGCTACGGTGGTCTTTAGCGAGTCGCCGTCTCAACGTGACACTGGCAGAATAGCCGCAATCGGCTCAATTGCCACAAAAAAAAAATATTTCGTTGGATACAGTTCTGGCAAAAACACAGGCACTAGCAGGGCTGGGTGCACAAGGACTTACTCGTACAAATAGGGAACTTAAAAGTTTTTAGATAAAAAAAGAAAAATGTACTAAATTGGCAAAAAAACTTCGAAAGAAACAAGAAGATTGGAAGCGGCGCGGCGGCGGCGGCGGCCTAATGGCTAGGGCGTCGGACTTGCGATCATGTGGTTGCCGGTTCGAAACATATTATCCATTGCACTACCGACGTGAACCCACTCGTATCTAACACAAGCATTTGGGTAATTTTTGGTAGCTAGTATGTCCGTAAGTTTCGGGCAATTTTGCCTAAAATATTTACTGACTAACCACTATAATAAAACAATGACGTTTCGGGTTGAAAGGCTGAAAAAACGTCAATAATAGGAAATTATGCTGAAATGACATCAAGAAAATTTCTAAACCACATTACCTACTATACTCCATTTGGTTAGGTACTTAACTAAAGGTAAACAAATCATAAAAAAGGTTCTTTTATAGGGCCATTTTTCATCTTGAAACAAAACGTAACCAAAATAAATTATTTAATCATTCAAAATAATTTTCCTTTACTATACTAGCATATTTTACTACTTTGTTTAATATTAAATGGTAATTATAAATTCTTAAGCTTGCGACCAATAAATAAATCAAATCTGATAATTATGTCATAAAGTATTGCAATGTGCCTACTAGAAAGAATCTAAAAAGACAGGAAATCAAAACCTTTTTCTACATAATAGACTTTTGATAACTCGAAAAAATTAAGAAGTAGTAGCGCGAGGAAGCGCGGCAAAATAATTAACCGATATTATACTTAGTCGGGTAACCAGACGCCATTCGTAACAGTTTGTACTTTCGTTCGTTTTTGTGTTTCTTTTGCCGTAAATTGTATTATTTAGTTATAGTTTTGTTTGTTCGTTGTTTTTATTGATTGTTAGATGTGTTGTTATTAATTTCACTCCCAATTCATAAGATACCATTGTAATAAAGGTTGAAGAGGCCTGAACGCCGCCATTTTTATTGTTTACCTTTAGTTAAGTACCTAACCAAATGGAGTATAGGTACGTAGGTAAGCTGACAGCAGAGATGATAATATATACCAATATGTGTAGAAAGTGTATCTTATCATGTTGTGACCTGAGTTAAGAGTTAATATCTTAATGAGATAACTCGGCAAACGAGATGGTAAGTAGTCATCGCCGCCCATGGACATCTCCAAACCAAAGGAGTTGCAGATGCATTGCCGGGCCTATTTAAAGAAAGGGAGGGGAAGGAGAAAATGAGAAGGAAGGGGACTGAGGGAGGAATTGGGCCTCTGGCCCTCTCAGTCACCGAACGAAGCGCACTAGCGAAACGCTACTACTCGGACGTCGGTCTTTTGCGAGAGTGTGGTTCTTCCATGTTCAAGCCGGCCCATTCATGCTGCGAACAGCATGGCCCTACCACAACAGCTAGATATTCATTCGGGCGTAAGATAGTAATATATTCATCATCATCATCAGAAATCCATGATACGAGTTTTGCCCCACTGCTTGGCACTGGTCTGCTCTCAGAATTTGAGGGTTTAGGCTTTATTCGACCATGCGGGCCTACTGTAAATTGGCAGACTTCACATGCCGTCGAGAAAATCTCAGGCATCCAGGTTCCCTGACGATGTTTTCCTCCAACGTATACGTACTACCGGGTAAAAAATCATTAACGAAATTTCTGTCATTTACATCGTACGTACCTATAACTTATAAGGACTAAAGCTACTTAGCTGAAACGAAACCCAAACTATCCCATTCTTAAACGTTAGGAAGTCCCCATGGACTACTGTTACACTGTTAGGGCATCCAAGAGTTTGCCAGGGTACACCGTCAATCCTCTTTGTTGAAAATATACTCTATTCACAACAGATTGCACGTCAATAGCTAGGCTATTAAGAGCTAGGCTGTCTTCTATCCTGGTATTGTCTTTCATAGGGTCACTCGGTTTCGATTGGGTGCTCAATGGAAAAATAGAAAATCTTACGAGTATGTAGAACACTACTCCACATATATGATATCTTTGAAGATGACGGACTTTATCTAACCATATTAATCTATGTACTAGATACTGCCTACTTAGATACCTACTTGTTGAGCTACCTATTTAAAACATTCATTTGTCAGGACCTTCGCGAATAGCCAAATAGATATACGTGTTTATTTGTACATTTTCTAGATCTGTTTAGTTTGTACAATGTTTACTAAAGCAACGATTTACAGTTTTACAGCCATCATGAAATCTTATCCTTTTTAAACAATGTGACTACAATTAAACTTTACAAACACGATTCTGATGTTTTCTGACAAACAAATTGCAATGTCGGGATTTCATTTCTTATCTTTGTAATAAGAAATGAAATACCGTCCCCAACGCCATCTATGTAGTCAAATAAATGAGAATAGTCAATGCGGAAATCAGAAGCAACAGGTACCAACGTGCCCACTTCATTGCCAATAGCTAAAAAGTTACTTGAATACCTCTTGAGGATAAATGCATCAGCCCGGTAGGTAGTGACGATTTATTACTTATTATAATGTAATGATAACAAGTCCTTGAGCCGCGGTTCATATCTACTTACCTCGAAGATAAAGTTGCAGGAAAACAGCGCTCAAATGCACCTTAATTAGTCCTATCGTTTTTTTAATTAAGGTATTGTTTACAATGACAACGCATATCAATCAATGATACGTCGATGTTGCTACCTGTTGTGCAGAGAAAGTGTATTTGGGAAGACTCGGGAGAAGTGCCCCTATCCTGCGCCTTTATTCAGCAAATGGGTAAGACAGATATGTAGATACCCGTCTCCTAAATTTCGCTTTTTTGGGTAGATTCCAAGCTATAAAATTTGGCAAAATCAATATTAAATTAATATATTAACGTTTTACCATTCAGAATATCCATTGGAACTGACGGAGTTCCAGCAAGTAGGGCTGTTGAGCGAATTAGTGTGAGTTGAACGCACATCAATAGTGTGAGTTGAACGCACATCAACAGTCGTGTTTACTATAATTACCAATAAAAAACAACTTAGGTTCTCCAAGTTTGGAAACTTCGCTATAAAAATACAATTGTCAGCAAGTGGTAAACTTTACAAGCTTAACAAGTGGTAAACTTTAACAGAAAATGAATAAGAGAATAAGAGAAGAAGAAGATATGTTTCGCATTTGTGATTAGTTTCTTTTCTAATTTAGATTTTTATGTTACCTGTGTGGCAGTTCGGCTAACTTCAGACAGGCTCAGTTATTTCGAAAAAACTATATAGTTGGCTAACTATATAGTTAATAAATAATAAAAACTATATAGTTTCACGGCTAACCTCCTAAATACAAAAATAGAACAGAGTTTGTATGAAATTAACTGCCACTTAATTAAACTGAGACTTAGGTATTGGGACTCGGTGAAATGCAGCCTTAGAAATGAGAATGTTAGGTGTAAAATCTATCATCTCTCAATAACACCTTCTAAGATGCGCTGGTTTCCTCACCATCTCCTCCTACTGACATGACAATTTCTTTAAATTGCGATCAAATTCTGAACAGCTGTATAATAAGCGACAATTACCATGCATGACAATGAAGTTAAAAATATGTTTGTAATTATAGGCCTATCATAAAACATGCGGGCAAGGTTTGTATAATTAAGACGCTTTGCCTTCATACTGTGATAGTAATCTGGGACGGGTTGAAACGAAAGATGTGTTGCTTTTTTGTTAATTCGTTTTATTGACACAAAACTTATAATAATTAGGGCTTACTTTATTATGTAATTATAATGGAGCCAATTGCCGCTGCTGGAAGGTACACAAGGCTAGTCAAGCTATACAAATCAAGTTTACTCTGGCCATTTATTGTATGGAAAGTCTATACAATGCGAGATCAGCTTTAACTGGAATTGGTAAGCTTGTAGCTATCTGTAGCCGTACTAGTAGAAAATACTCATAGGTTAGACGGAAAGCCGAAGTATAAACAGGTGGTTGACTGAATATTACATTAATAACATTCTTTAATTAGAAAATTCATATCTTTGTGAACAAAATAATAAATTTAGATAATGTAAGACTTGACGGGTTGCGGACGAATGCTACAGCGCTCTCGTAGTTCCGGCACTAAGTGGTGATGCAAAACGCCGAGATTGGTTTTAGTCGGTAGATCGCTCTTTTCAGAGCGGAGTCCGACACACCCCATCGCTCTCCCCGGAGCGGTGGGTAGTGCATAAAGAATTTCCAACCACGACAAAAAAGAGGACTACGTTTAAGGTGGAGTGTCTCGCCTTGATCAGCGAAGTATTATATTTTTGTTTTTGCAAAATATAGCAGTAGCAATTATTGCGACATCAACTTTATCGTGACGTACACATATGTGAATGATGTAAAATATTTATTTTAAAAGAGTGTCCATGGAGGTTCTTGCCGGATTATTCTCCATAGGATCAACTTTTTGGAACCGTGCAACTAGAGTCAATAACGTTTCATAAACGCTTGTAAAAGATTATTTGAAATAAAAACATTTGATTTGATTTGATTTGATTTGATTGATCGTATTCACAGCCGAGTAGATACTAAAACTTTTACTTAAAAATCGTCATCGTAGCACATCATATTGTACATTTTGGCAGAGTCCTCAATTTATTGAGTTCTCTGAAGAGTTTTAGAAAATACTTTTAGAAAATTCCAATAACATTTTTCTCAACCTAGGGCCTCCAGCGTAGCAGTCACGACAATATCTTATCAAGAATAAAAATTAACTTTAAGTATATATAGGATTTTTTCAGTCTAACCGTCAGTTCTATCATATAAAATACATACAAACTCGTTGACATTATCGGGATTTTCAATTCAAACTTTATATTTATTTTCTCTTAAACTATTTAAATCTTAATTTGGTTCTCACTAAGTCAAGGCTATATTTTCAGGGTTATGATGACTAAACACCATGTAAATCGTGACATTTAAATCAGGGCCCGTCTATTTATTTAATATGTATCATCGTGTAACTGCAAGCCGCTTGAATACTTAATCATTCTATCTGATTAAATTAATTAAAATCTGTTCCGAGGCCTTGAATTTTGGACATGAATCCAGTCCTTTTTGATTCTCAATTGAGGTATTTAATCTGGTACTTATAGTATAGTATACTGTAGTTTTTTCTATTGATCACAAGTACGGCCCACTTAAGAGGAGTGTCCCTCGCGAACGCAACAATGTTGCACAGTTGTCGCTGTCTCTATCCCTCGCAATGCGAACGCGTGCCCGAGAGGAGAAACAACAATACATTTGCAACATTTTCACGCGTATTTCTTATGTTCCGAATTTTGGAGATTACTCCCATAATATTGTAAATACGTAAAAAAAAATCTTGTAAAAATATATTCACTATATTATCTGGGTTTCTTTCGAATCAGAATGTTTCTGTATTGATACATTGTCGAGAAATACTAGCATAAAGTTGGGCCGTTTTTCAACGAAAATTGCCAATCTTTGAGCTCGTGTAACTTTTTAACCGTATATTGAAATGAAATTGTATACTACAGGAACACGTATTTTAATGATAAGATTATTATTGCAAAATTTCAATGACTTTCATTGTTTAAAATCCAAGCAAGGGCCAAACTACGTTTGTATGGAGCGCGAAGCGGATACTATCCTCTTAAGAATAGATATCTACATAATGCCACCCTGTGGCCCTCGCTACTAAAAGGTTGCCGACCCCTGCAATAAAGAACCATCTTGCTAATAAATTCATAATATTTTGACTTGTACCACGAATTCAATCGACTCAGTGTACGGAGGTACAACGCAAATTTTGTGAATCGGTCGTGTTTTGTTTTTTGTGGAAGGAGCACAGGTATGGGCGGAATCCGTTATTAAGAGGAAAATGTTTTGAAGTATTCAGGTATCGGAAACAGTTTTATAGATCGGCGGCTGGTTATCATAGCCGAGTTTTCGAAGATCCTTCGACACCATAGACAAGGACAGTGTCACTGTCCCGTATGACTCTGTTCTCAACACTGCAAAAAAAAATAGGTACTGTTTTTATTTTCATTATTAGTTGTAACTTTCCCCGTCTTTTCCGATATCATTATAGAATAATCAAGGAGGTTGCAAAGGTTAACGACCAGCATGAGCTGTTGGACTCCTTAACATGAAACCTATTTATTTTATAGTTTCTGGTAAGATTCAAGACTGAGATACCAAAAAATTTTTCTTTAATAAAAATCTAACTGGTCAATTAATTTCCTGAATTATTAAAACATAGTTGTAAACAATAATAAACTCACAATAATTATCCTTGCCACTTGCCAGCATTTTTGGGTCTGCCAACTCAGGGTATTTGCCAGTTATCCACGAGAGCCACTCGCCGAGCAACGTGGCAGCTTGAGGCCTCACGAGATGCGCTGAGGCCATACTGAGACCAGTGGTAGGTGGCATTAAGAACAAGGAGTAGCCTCTTAATGCATCCCCACTGATGGTGTTCTGGGCTCGCACTGTTACTACGAGCTGTGGCCCTGAAAAGGATACAGAATCATATAACACATATTTCTTTTCTTTAAAAAAAATTCAACGCCACGATTTTTTTACAATATAACATTGAAATGCTACTTACAACCAGACACATTAGTACTGCTGAATACCATTTCTAACGGGAAATTCATGACCACTCGTTCAGGATCCACCCCAGAGCGTGCCATTTGGCTCGTACCCGATGTAAGACCCGATACAGGCTCCCAATCGGGACCCCAAACAGTTTCATACTGTACATACAGTTGATTATCAAATACGCCCCCAGGAAATGTCACATATTCGATTTGCCCCGTAAATGACACTAGAAACTTAGTAATCTCGCTATCTTTCATTTAACCGAATAAAATGTACCGAAAATGTAGATATAAACTTTACATCACATCGGTCGGTAAGTAACAGTCAGCACAACCAAAACAAAACAATCGTTGCTATAGCAACGCCATAGTTCAGTGTTGTCTATTAATTAAATAAAGGTACCTATTCAAATGAATTGCAATGAGTGTAAAATACGTTCATCTTTATATCAAAAACGCCTCAAAATAATTGCTTACGCATTTAATAGTACACAAATTTCATTTAATTAAGTAAGTATTGCAATACGTGTAACACTTTAGTGATTTAGTTTTTTTCATGCACGCGGTTTTTTTTTGTGCTTCATAGACAAAAGAAAACATGCTTCCGTTGTGCTGTTTTATCGACGTCTTTCTAAAGTTTCGCCACAAGGTGGCGCTACATGTGCTTTCAAAAACCCAATCGGCCACCATTGTGAAGGCGATTCTACTGAATACTTTGGAGATTTTTACGATTTCTGTGATAATTATCGGCGAAATATAAAGTTTTATTCGGTAAGATAAAGTGTCCAGTATTTCGGCAACCGTATCCAAACGGCAATTTGTGGTAGGAGTGCTTAATTTCAAAACCTAAATGCGTTCAAAATGTCACGCGAAGTGAGCATCAAATTCGTGAACACCATACCATGCACTAAATAATCTTAATTTTCTTTGGAATAAGTGTTTACTACCGGTGGAAGTGAGTTATTTCACGCCTGGAATACATGTGGCATTCTATGCATAATTGAAAATTTAACGTGCGCTGATGAAAACGTTTCAGAAGTATCTGTACACGTCGTAAGGGAGTGCAGTTACGCGGGCGAGGGCTTCAAACTTGCCGGCATCATTATGGTGGACTGAAGGAGTGTTTGTTGACGGATCGGAGTTGAATACGTGTAGTAAACAGTGCCGCCTGGGTGCCGCGTACGATGTCGGGCGGCTCGCAGCACAACCCTAATGGTCGACAGTCGCAACTGGGCTCGGCATGGAGCCCCTTGCAGGTGGTGCATATTATTCACGTATTGTTGTTCGCTAACTAACCTATATTAATTTCGTAACATCCTGTCGGAAGTGTTTCATTTGCATGCTATACAAACACGAAACTTACATTTTAATGTTAATGTAACAAGGTAAAACTTACGAAAATGTATTTTACATTTAAAAATGGTAGTATCCTTTGTGTAGGTAAGTTTGCCCCTGACTGTTGAGTGTGTGTTAATCACATACCAATCAGCTGTTTTCATTGACATACTTGCTTAGATGACACATACATGGCATTTTTGCTAACAAGTTGAATACACCACAGATAGTAATCTGTTATTATTTATATATAGATAATTTAGTAAATAATAAATACTACATCACAAAGTACTCTAAGATTTTGAAAAACAGTTTAAACTTATAAGAAGTTTCATTATTAATTAATTCAATGCAGTATTTCTTACAAACATAACTTCTCATAGTGGTTTTTATCATAGTTCCCAGGAAGGTAGCATATATTTATTTTATTTTATTATTCTTGGCTAATAAAGGCTTATACAGTGTGTGTAATTCAAACAAAAGTTTAAATCACTTGAAAATTAATTATCTTCTCTATTAATACATAAATCATTCATTGTGTCTCATACCATTTTAACTATTACAAATCAATTGGAAGCAATAAAAAAAATGAAAGTGATGAAACAAGATACCTAGTACAGCTTTTAGTATAATGATTATACATTCAATTCCATGCAAAATGTAATTATTTATCTTATAATATGTAACAACTAAATTATTACAAATTAAAATAATATAATAATTGTAAGATTGATGAGTACATTTTCACAACTTTATCCAGAACATTAAAATAAAACCACAATGGGATAAGAACATAATAGTTGATTGTTTAGAAAATGAAATGTGACTGGCTATTAATATTGTTATCATTGATGTAGCATTGTAAGCTTGGCAGAACTCTGACAGATCCAAGGTGATGACGAAGGGATAAGCTTGACTATTTCCCGAAGAATAGGCTCTCATTAGCAGAGAATAAAAATCTGTTGTAGAGAAAGAAGGAGACCTTTGCAATAAGATATTACAGAATAGAAATTATAAAAATCTAGAATATACTGAATCCAGTATATTCTAGATTTATCTAGTCTAATTTTTCAGTAGGTTATTTTAGTTTTTATTTTCTTACAAGGAAATTTTAAGCCTGGTCTTGTTAGTACAAAATGAGCAAAATTTAGTGAAGGCAAGCTGTAGGGCTGGAAGGCGCAACATGGAGTGATGATTTGTGAAATGGTGCTGGTATAAGCTGGATGCGGAAAGCAGAGGACAGGGTGAAATGGCGCACACTAGAGGAGGTCTACATCCACAGACTCATCCAGGCTGATGATGATGAGCATAATTTTATGATCAATGCAAAAGAGGCAATTAACATACATTTTTCTTTAAACACTAAAAGACGTCAAGGTTAATTCCCTGAACATGTTTGATGTAACATTTCATCATAAAGTAAATAAGGAAAACAAAACCCTATTCAAAGCAACTTCAAAAGTAAAAGTTGAGTTAATTCATCAGAACTTTTACAGGGTGAAAAACTTCAGAGTTTTTCATTGTACTAAGTTTTCAGTTCAGATTATATAATTACTGTATTTGTTTTATTGTATTATGGCAACATTGTCACACAAAGCGAATTATTAAAGGAGTAAAGTTTCAAACAAGAAGTTGTACATATTTTCAGAACACTTAAAATAACAAGAAAAGTTGTCTGCATCTGCAAAAATTTGGGTAAAGACAAATTGGTGTTATAAATTTTTCTCATTTGTGAATGGTTCTTATTAATTGTACTTATATGATTTTAACTGTGCCGCTGTCCAGAATGACTTAACTTCTAACACAGTAATTTTGAGGGTATTTATCAAAATCTTTCAATACTAGAATAGGTATTATTCTCATACTTCTAATGTAGCAATTTAATTTAAAGCCTTTGAAGAGTTATTCGTTATTCTTAGCTAAATAGCTTCTAATTTTAACCCTATCAATGGAGGATACAATAAGTTTAAAAATATTTGTATACATTTCCCATTACTGTACACCAGTATGGGATATGTATAGTTATTGAATATGTATACATTGTTTTTATAATAATAATGTGTAATTTATTTTATGTTTCTTGAACTTTAGTTGGAGTTGGTAAACAATATTACTAATCAATTATTTCAAACTGCTGCTTATCATTGCTGCCGGGAATTACTAATCAACCATTTTTACGTCATGTACCTACCCACTGTACATACTTTAGTTCTTAGACAATTTATTTATCAATTGAACACCACTTTTTAGGTCAATTCTATTTTGATCTTGCTTTATGAATCATATCCTAAAATTTAAGCTGTCAAGCAGCCTGGTTCTTACAATCTAATAATAGTATCTTTCATTCTATTATATCCTCAAATCTATGTTATATAAACCTATATAAAAATAAATCCCTCTTTCCCTTGGTCACACCATAACTTGAAAACTACCTTCTTCACCAATTTCGTTCATCTGTTTTTACATGTTTCCTAATACTTTGTAGAAGGTTCTTACGAAACAAATATGAAGAAAATTGCGCAAAAAATATTAGAAAACTTAACGGCTATTTTAAATTCGCGTGTTTTTTTTAAATTCTATATAGCTAAGACAGAACAACGCCTATCGGATTAGCTAGTAAACAATAAAATTAATGATTACTTGTATTATTGTGTTATCAATTAAACGCTTATACACTACATAGATTCACAAACAATAGTTCGTAAAACACATGCGAAAAAATGCGCGACCCCTAGACGACCCCTGAGAACAGCCGACAAAATGATCCGAAAGGGGTTAAGTGGCAACTGAGAGAACCCGAACATTTCGCATTTGGAACTGTTCTACTGAACTCGTGTTACCCGTAATGTAGGGTAACACGAGTTCAGTAGAACAGTTCCAAATGCGAAATGTTCGGGTTCTCTCAGTTGTTCGGGTTCGATAATACAACAACATAAGTCTGTTGGCCTTACAACGCATCAATGCATTCTACGTCATATGGCCCAAAATAACTTATTTTATAGCATCATCGTTTAACTACTTTAAAAGTTTAAGTTCCCCGCGGTCTGGAAAAAAACTGAGTTCCGGTAAACATAACAGCATGAGTCGGTTGTTTCCTGGTGAAATTCGGGATTGCCCCCAATCGCAGCTAGGTATTAACTCGATGTAGGAAAAGCAATATATTCTTATGTGACGCAATCCGTCAATCTAAAATTATTACCCAAGCGTCTGGTGTACTTAACCAGAAAGACGCAGGTTCAAACCCTGCCCGAGGCCGAATTTTTCTTTCATTAGAAAATTCATTTCTTTGTGAATATAGGGCAATGGCCATGGCCGTAGCTATAGGGCAATGTAAGGCGGCTTTCAGTCGGTATGTGTCGGTATGTGATTAAAAGCTGATTCTTTCCAGTCATCTATATAAATCCAAATGGTGGATTGCTGATCGCAACGCCAGAATTTTTTTTTTTTTTTTTTTTATTCGTTTATTCATGGATATTATACATACAAAGTAACACAATTCTTCTGCCAAACTGCAGTACAGTTTGTCGGCAGTGTTCTCGTGGATACAGCTTTTAATATCCAAGTATAATAAAAGAAAACAATAAGATGTTCACACAAAAAAAATAATAATAATATAAACAGCATAATATGATGGGCTCAGATCATCTTGCCCACCAGGCGGGCCTGAGCAACGCATGCACAGCACCCCCCGACCGACTAGCACTCCTTTTTGCTATTTTTCGTCAGCCTAAGCCCTTAGACTGCCAGCGTAGTTCCCGTATCACTCTGTAATCAGATCCTCCTTAGTTACTAGCACAAGGTTACCGCAGCTTGACGATATGCGAAAATATAAATATGTTTGAATATATAATACTAGCTTTCTGCCAACGGCTTTGCCCGCGTGGTTCTCGGTATGTATTATATATATAAACCTTCCTCGAGAACCACGCTATCCATTGGTGAAAACAGCATGAAAATCGGTGCAGTAGTTTTTGAGTTTATCGCAAACAGACGGACAGACAGACGCAGCAAAGGACTTTGTTTTATAATGTGTAGTGATACCATAGTTGCTGCAGCTGTGATATATACCATGGCCTTATGGTTTTATTTTGAAGGTCACAAAATAAAACTTATTTCCATATAAACAGCTGGTAGTCCAGTGTCGTAGTTGCCAATTAAGTTGTCAGAACTGTCGCAAATATAGGTACCTCTATCTGTGTAATCCTATTATTTTTTGTATTTGGAAACAAAACTTAGATAAGGTCAGGTGCGTAGTACCCGCAACCGGCGCATGTGTATGACAAGATGTATGAATGTGGACGAAGCAAAAGAAGTTCGCAAGAATCGTAGCAAATGGGATTCTGTAGTTTCTGCCTACCCCTATTCGCCCAGCCTCTAAGTCAAGCGTGCTATCCAGGCAGTAAAATAAAGGTAGTCTGCCACCTAACACCTAAGCAACGTGATGATGATAATAATATCGCTAAACATATTTACGAGTACAAAGACCCTGATAGGAGTTTATCATCGTCGCGACATGATGCGTAATTGTGATGTCAGTTCGCCAAAATTACACCTTTTTTCCAGACGAATAACGTTGATATCCTAGCGAATTTTTGGATTAGTTGATTGGATTGTTCTTTTTTCTTCAAAAAGCTTACTAGCAATGTGGGTCGCACATTACTAGTATTCTTGTTAACCCCTCGTGCTAAGCTAAATGCTTTTATTACGAGTGAGTTCACGTCGGTAGTGCAATGGGTGGGTTTCGAAGCGGCAACCACATGATCGCAAGTCCGATGCCCTAGCCATTAG
The DNA here is from genome assembly GCA_958496365.1 of Subacronicta megacephala. Classification (NCBI taxonomy): domain Eukaryota; kingdom Metazoa; phylum Arthropoda; class Insecta; order Lepidoptera; family Noctuidae; genus Subacronicta; species Subacronicta megacephala. Next base: position 2,513,651 of record OY292521.1, read on the forward strand.
GCTACCACCGCTTCATATATATGTCCAGAATACTTTCACATGGGCCCGTCCCTAGTTAGTCTCATCGTTGAATAAAACAGCGGGTTTATCAGTTGCAGGTGGCGAATCTGCTGGCGCGCGCGCCGCAAGCTCACATGGCGTCAGACCGCGGCGTGACGTGGCACACGCCCACGCCACCGCCGCACCTCTACCATGTACCGGCGCCTTCGCCCCCGGACCCGCTGCAGGTAACGACAAAACAACATTGCTAGCTTTTAATATGCTGACGCGACTAATTTAGCACTTTCTGCGGTTCCAAAATTTCCAGACAACTTCCCAAATTATCTTTTCTTAAAAACCTTTTTCGGACTATTAAGAACACTAAATGATTAGCCAAAAGTGGTCCACTGATGCACTTGCAAACGAACAGCATTATAAATAATAATATGTAAATTTACATCATAAACCTTACATAAGTAATTCTCTAAAATATTCTACAAACCTTATCAAGATTCAAAGGTTTTGTTCAGCCCTAAATCCAAAGTTGTTAAGATAGATACATGAGATATAAAGCATGCATGCAAATGCTTTTCCATCAATGGCAATAGGTTAATCATTTCTAATGTCATGTTGTTGTAATTATCTGAGGTTCTTGCCTTAACGCTGATCGTCGAAAATTCTTTTTTTTTCGATGACTACAATTATTACTAATATATGACTTTTCAACTAAGCACTATTATAGTTTGTTCGAAATAAGTGTGCTCCTCTGAAGTTTGCCGTTCCGAACTACCGCGCTGGCAGAATCGCCTAATGAAGTGTCTTTGTACATAAATATCAGAATAAGTAAAGAAAATCACAAATGCGAGACATAAATACCACTTGCGGACAACTTAAGACAGGCTTAGTTATTTCGAACATACTGTACTTTTCTTAGAAATCGTTCTTGTAGCAGACAGTACTATAAAATATAGAGGATTCTACCAAAATTGTCAATTTACGATTGCAATAATAAAGATTTTTAAGCAAAAGTTTTAATACTCAGTTATATATACATAATACCCACTTGATGTCGCTATTTCTACTGTCATGAACCTAGAAAGTGTTATAGTTCACAATTTGTGAAAACCAAAACTTATTTGAATTTGGCGCCCAAGGAAAGACGATCCGACTTAAAAGACCATTTCATTGTTTTTTTAACCACTGAGGTGGCAAACAATACGGCCTGCCTGACGGTAAGCAGTATCGTAGCCTGTGGACGCTTGCAACACCAGGGGTATAACTCGCTTGTTGCCGACCCTGTAAAGGAAAAGGGAGGGGAACGAGAAAAGGAGAAGCAAGGGGACTGAGGGAGGAATTGGGCCTCCGGCGCTCCACCAATTTGTACCATCATAACATAACACACCATCACGCTTGTATTCCCCGGTTAGGCAGAGGTGTACTTAATGTACACCCACAGTTCGCAAACCTATTGCCATTAACCGGGCACAAATCCAGACTTCGAGCTGCTACTGAGAATTTCATAGAAAAACCCAATAACACTTTGCTCGACCTGGGGATCGAGCCAAAGACCACTAGCGTAGCAGTCGCGATTGGGACCACTAGACTAACAAGGCAGTCTCCACGATTTTTAACCCACGACACGCGGCGCAATGGTCGTATCGTACGTCCAAGATGCAGTCCAGTCAATTTGAATTTGGATATAAGCATTTAAGTGTATTCTGACAGGGAATTTGAATTTTGACGCAAGCACCTTAAAAACTCTAATACTTTCGACAATGAATGGTGAATGGTCGGATGTGTGGCAACAACATTCAATTTCAGTTTTTAGGTTTACACAAGTGGCTTTTCAGTACATAGTTTACCGTAAGCGACCAACGCAGGTGTTTACGATAAAGAATTCCTATATGTTTGGATTGTTAGTCGTGTAATACTGCCAGATTCCTAAGGGATGGTTCCACTTGAAGCATTTTTTTTTTATTTAGTGTAGATGTTGCTTTTAAATAGAACATAGAATAGAATAAAGAAGAACAGCATCTGTACGAAATGAACTGCCTATAGGCTACATATTATCCCGTAAAATGTCAAAAAACGTATACACCACGCGGGCGAAGCCGCGAGCTGAAAGCTAGTATATCATACATTTAATTTATCACCGCGCTTATAATAATAATGCCCTCATACATATTACTAACTTCTGTATATTAATCTGCCTTACCGATGACTATCGTAGGGTCTGTTGCAATTGCAGGCGTTGAAGTCGGCGGGCGGCAACTCTGTGTTTAGACACACGGCGACGCCGCCCGAACTATACAGACACACTCCTACGCCGCCGGACAAACATCACATGAGGTATGTACCCAAATTCCTTTCAATATTCGGTGTTAAAGGTATCATCTACTCTGAGAGAATTACTTAATAGGACAGATGATTAGTATTTCAAACGTAATTAATTATTTAGAAATCAATAAAAGCACGGTAGTAATCAAATAGTACAGTCTGTTTGAAATGACTGCTCATGTCTGAATTTGTCTGCAAGTGGGTTTGCAGTGGCAAATATTACTATAAAAACTCCGCGTAAAGAATTGTCTTTACACGGAGTTTTTCAAAATTGGGGTCGTAAATGTCTCGGGTTCGTGATTATTTTTCTTAGGCGAAGCGCACACTGCCCCGCGCTACGCTGCGGGGTGCGTGGCGGTAGAACAAAAACACTGCGCGTGAATGCGTTACTGTGTGTTGCACTACGCGTGTTTTCTATACAAACACAGATACTTCCAAACAACGTAAGAACACGCACTCCCGCGCTACGCTGCGTGATGCGGTGCAGTGTGCGAACCGCCTTACTTATTTCGTTATCTATGTATAAAACGTAAGTAAGTAAGTTCCCGATAAATTATCTGACAGTTAAATAGATTTTGTTCCAATTTTGAATTTATCTGGTAGATAGTGCTTATCCAGAGGTGGAAACAAGCCCTTAAATCATGAAATTATTTCAAATTACAATTAGTACAAATATTTTCAGACATACTCCATCTCCTGGTGACATTAAGGCGAATTCAGCATTACCTCCTGTAGACTTATATCAACATTTGGCGCCATCGCGAGGTAAATAGCTTCCGAAAGTTTTTTTTTTAATATTGCAGCAGGGAGCGTAAATATCGTGATGCATTTGTTACGAACTTGCCTAGCTGCAGGGTTTCCCAGCCGCTTATACTTTCAACCCTGTTTTTAAACGGCCGAAATTAATAATCAATCCTAATCCAAATTTTGCTATCCCAGATTGCCTTTTCAATCTATTTTGAAGGTGAAGGATGTTAATAACCAATCCACGGATTGAGTTTACTATCTTTAGAATCAAACCATATTTAGGAGGGCGGACCACACATTATGGATTGACCTCTGTTCGAAAATGACAGTTTGTGCGTGTCAATAACCTATCCGTCCATTTTGAAGTTTACTTCGATTGATGGAATCAATCGCAGATTGCAATCCAAGGAAGTTCGGGGATTGATGATTAGTTATCATGAAATACTCAAAATAATTTGTATATAAATGGTATTTCCAGCCGTTTTTTTTTGTTCCTCATTTTTTAGTTTGTTGTTGGTAGCATTCGTTGTTATTAATTTGTTATCTTCTACCAAGTTTTGAAGAAAATTTCTCTCTATTTGTTGAGGTGAGAGGCTCGCCTTTTACCTAGTAACAAATCATTGTAAGTAATATAATCATAGAGATTTATTGTAAATGCGCGGCAAACTTAGCGTGACCGCTGGGAAGTGCTACAAAAAACATTTCTATAAAATGAAATATTGAGTTCTTAATATTTCATCATCCATTTCACAAAATGATAAAAGATCACACACAAATTGATACAAACTCAAAGAGCATAATCACGTTTGCAAAAAACACTCAAGTGTACTAAAATTCATCCAGTTGCGGCGTCAAAAAAACAGGGTGCCCACGTTCCGTTTTCGTCCAAATAGGTTTGAACAATGCATTTTAAAATGCACAAAAACTGATGGGCTGAGATTTATATGTGTTTTTACACATCTGGTCGTTTTGTTTTAAGTACTTATTGAGTATTTTTTTGCATTTGAATACGTATAACGTATAACTTTCGAGGGGAAAAGGATCGCTTGCAATCTATCGTTTGCAAAAAACATGGAGCGCACAGTTTTGTTATTGACATGTGGATTGGAGATCTATGCATCGATAGGCA
>OY292521.1:2518042-2546795 GCA_958496365.1 Subacronicta megacephala
TTCCGCGCGCTGTGCCCGCGCCACGCCTAGCCTCCGCCCGCCCCGACACGTGTACATAGACACATGGTGACATTCGTGCGACTAATTTATTGTGCCCGCCGCCCCTGTCTACGGAACTATGGCCGCCGGCGGACGCGACTCCTCCGTAATCTGAAGTCTAGAGATATTTGTAAATATAGTGGTTAATGTAAATAGCAGTTTTATGCATCGGAACACCATTTTGTAAGACGTAATGTACTATACAACATCATGTGGCATTGTAATCAAATGAGGCAGTATTTCGTTATATCAGGGCGCGTTTGCGTTATTATGTACGTAGTTGCGCAGCCGACGCTGAACTGACGCATTGAATAGCAAAAAAAAAATTCAAAAAACGAGTGAGGGCTGATATGATGTTCACAGTTCTTACTCTAATTGATAAATGCGTCAGTCCAATGCGTAATCAACACAAGTTTATGGTGAGTAAAGTACACAAATATATTTATTCGATATTAATTGAAAATCTCACTTCGTTTTACGTATGTGTTCATTTAAAATGATCTAACTTGTATATAATGTTTTTTTATCGTGTATGTATACTCACCATATACTATTTCCAGATTGTTTACATGATCATGTAACAATGCAGTGATATTATAAAGTAATAAACGGACCTTGAATGTAATAAGTATATTTTTTATGTAAAAAATATATAAATAATAAATAAATAAACAACTGTTTAGTTGCCATTAATAGTATCAAAAACTAGTCTAAATAAATAGTGTCTTGTGATTTAAAAAAAATATATATATTAAAACATCGTTTGGGGTCTATGAAAATTTACATTTTTAGCTTGGTAATGGAATAACATGTATGTTTGTGAATACTGCATTGTTATCGGTGGATAAATAAATAAATTAATAATACACGAATGTGTTTAGCGCTCTTATACTTAACCTGGCAAGCGGTACAGTTCCTCTTTTGAGCACATAACAATAGATTTTGCATTGTGTCTACAATCTGCCGCTTGACAGGTTAATGGTTATTTATACCGAAAAACTTTACGCTTACATAATTTAAAACTTGACACTTCAAATGTTTTGTGATAATACTTATTACTATATAACACTATACTTGTTTACCTTTTCGTATTAGTATTCTGTAGTGTTCATAATGTTAGCTAGCAACGGCAATAGTGAAATCGAATCTTAAATTATCCGATGATAAAAAAGCAAGCAAGTGTTTGAAGTGTCAACGTATAAGAGTACCATAGGAAGCTGTCTTCGCTCGCCAGACAGCGGGCGCGCCAGCATCGTGCGACGTTGGTAACGTACTTTAATTCCAGTGAATAGAAAAATAGACTTTATTTAGAAAATGTTAAGGTACAAATTTATAGTAGGGAGAATCAGGCCAGTTTAGTGTTTTTAAAAAAATATTCGGACAATTAAAGCATGGACTAAGAACGAACAAGAATCAGCATCCAACGCCTTGAAAATGTAAATGGTGTAAGATTTTTTTTTATTACTTATGGCAAATGATTACTTTATTAAGTATGTAATTGTTATAAATTATATTTATCATGACATTATAAGCAAATTGAAATACAACATGTTTAAAATGAGTGTTTTGACTGTTATTTAAGCATTAATGTCCTAGTGTACTACTGATCTTCGTCTCATGAGAATTCGAGAAAAAAACTGTTATTTAAACTAACGAAAACTAAACGGGACCTTATCAATTTCACAGAACACAGTCTTGGAAAATTCCATCTTCACCTTTGAATACATATCCTATATTAAAAATGCAATTCGAACTCAATATGAAAATAATGATGATGGGAGTTGAATAAAATTATTTAGTTAAAAAGAGGGTATTTCAGAAAAATAACCACTCCGATCATTGTGTTTGGCAAATGTCAGTGTCAGTCTACTCGTGACCACGGGCGGTGCAACTTCGAAAGCTTGGAGAAATAAAAGGTACTTTTTGTTTTTTTTTATATATATTTTTTCGAGCATTTCTGTACACATCGCAAATTTATAACATAGCAATTTTACTAATATGCATCTTACAATCATAGAATGAGCACGTCGCTACTAAAGCGTCACTGTCGGACTTCCAGTCAGCTCCATAGGCTATACTGTCATGTTCCAAATATTCGCTGAGAATCTTCATTTGGTCATCGACGCGCAGTATCCGGAACCCGCCGTACATACAGGCAGCTAGGACGGTGTTTGATTTAGTAGGGTGCCATTTTAGACGCCAAACACCACCGTTGACGTCGATCTCTTCGACGCAAGATTTAAGTGTTCGTGTGTCCCATAGTCTGACTTTCTCATCGTAACTAAAATAGAAATAAATAATTATTTATGAAGTTATGTAGTGAAGTAGCAGCATGCATTGATACTGTTGCGTTACGTACGGTGAGTGTAGAGCGCCGGAGGCCGAATTCTCCCCTCATTCCCCTTTTTCCTACTTTTTATGGGTTAACTACCCGTATAAAGTAGTATTGCATAACTGCTGCTTTAACCTAATCGCTGCAATTTATGCACAGCCGAAAAGCCGTCATATATATTCTGGCCTTTTTTTCTATATGGTCACCTATGCACGAACTCGAGCGAATGGGCGCGGACCAAGCGATCAGCGAGGTGCGCCAGCAAAAATGCCAAAACTATTACGTACTTTGGTCCCTCCGTGGTCAATTATGTTCTTTTAGATATATTTGTCTTGTTTTGATGTTGAATTGTCTTGTGTGGATTGTGTGTTGTCAATAAAATTACTTTCTTTCTAACTAAAACGCCGCAAAATTTTAAGGTGGTGTCGTTAAACAGGCTCGGCAACGCATCTGCAACTCCTTAAGTAGTTGCAGATGTCCATGGGCGGCGATGACTACTTACTATTGTAGCTCGCCTGCTCGTTTGCCTCTAGTTCTCCCATAAAAAAAGGTTTTCTGTGTCATAAATTTATATTTTTTTCAGGTATAAAATCATTACTAATTACCTCCCAGTCAAAAGTTGATGTTCCACGTCTGTATGACTCCTGATTGAAGTCACTCCAGCCTCATGTCTCTTGTTGATAGTTGTAGCTACATCTGCGACTCTGACGTCATAGCTTCGGAATATACAGTCATCACCCCCTGAAATTAGTTTTAAAACATGCTAAAAAATCGAGTCTGTGTCTCCACTCGATTTTCGTGTCTCGTGTCTGTGTCGATCAAAACTTTTGTGAATCTAACTAAGCAATAATCTCTAGTCGGATCGAAATAAATAAGCGGTTCTATGGGCTAACACGTCTCCGTATGAAAGATATGATGAGTTTATCTCAGTGGCGTAGCGTGGGTCACTAGCACCCGGTGCGGATCCCGAATTTGCCGCCCTTTAATTTTTTAAATAAATAACAGTGGCGGATTTACCAATAGGCTGAGTAGACTGGGGCCTAGGGCGGTAGATTTGAGGGGGCGGCAAGTTTTGGAAAATAAATGACATGTTACTGAATAAAAAAAAAATATACCTAAATGTTATTAGTGTGAATGAATTCACAATTTAATCAACGTGTAATGTGTTTCACCACATTTTTTTAAAACAAACCTCATTTAAATAACAGAAATTATTGTATGATTTGGGATTGTTAGCGGAATACGATCCTTTTTTATTTGGGAATCAAGGATCAGGGAGTGTCAGTTACATATCAAGCACCGTTAGCGAAACCAACAAAACTTTTCGCATTTCAAGTGTTTTATTCTGCGCATTCCTTAAATTGAGAGGGCTGTCTCTCGCGAACGCAACAATGTTACACAGTTGTCGCTGTCTCTGGCACTCACGATGCGAGGTGCCCGAGTGGTGAAAGAACAATATATTTGCAACATTTTCGCGCGTATTTCTTGTTCCGAAATTTGGACATTACTCTTTTGATATAGGTTTAAAGCTTTTTATTTATTACGTATATTTTTTTTCTGTACAAGTATATTCATTATATTATCTGGGTTCCCCATGAGTCACCATGGTTCTGTATCGACACTTTATCTTGAAATAATAGCATGAAGTTGAGTCGTTTTCATAGAAAATTACCAATCTTTGAGCTCGTGTAACTTTTTAACTGTGTACATATTTTAATAAAGTTCTACGTTCAAGGAACACGTATTCTAATGATAAGATTGTTATTGTAAAATTTCAAAGACTTTCATTGTTTTGATAGTCTAGATTTGAGATTCATTTGTTTGATATGTAGGTAACTGGCACTCCCTATCCTTGATTCCCAAATCATTGAAGGGTTTAGGGTAAAAAACAATTTATCTCGATTTCTGGCAAAACTATAAGTGTTATGGAAAAAAGCTAAACGGCAAAGTTGTAGGTAATAAAGAGATCTACAACTTTTGTATCTACACTTTTTTTACATGCCCGGAAAATTTATGTGAAAAATTCAGTAACCAAGTTTTTGGTTATTTATTTTTTTTAAAAATCACGAAATTTGATGAAAACTTACCTTCAGTCCCAAACACACTGTGTTTTTTTTCTTATTTTGACTTAATATCGAAAAAGCAGCCTTATTTTAAACCGAAAATTCTCACGTCAAAATTTTTTTTTTTTAAGTCTGTGAAGAAGACGCATGTTCGAATCCTGTCCGCAGTCGAATTTTTTCTTCACAAAAATAAGTGAGATATGATTTTAAATAACCCTCCTTCTGGCGCAGTCGGGTAAAAATATTTATGAGGTGTAACACATTAGACGTTGACTAAATTGCGAGTGGATCTAATAAAATGAGATGTAACTATACTTTTTTAAGACAAAAAAAATATGTAATCTATTCTTTCGATCTAATATGCGGTCGGCCATCGCTGTATTAAAGCATACCATACCCCATCTTTTTTGCTTTTCACAACTCAGAATTAGACCCAAAACTATTTCTTGTGTACCTAATCGTTTAATAAATCCTTGGTTGTTTAAATAAATTAGGAACTGATATATTGATTCCCTATTGACAATCGTAAGGAAAAAGTGGTTAAAGGAAGGCAAAATTGAAGAACAACAAAGAAAAATGTTATAAATTGTGTACTACACTGTACTACAGTATTAAATTGCAGAGGTCAGTAGGGGCGGCAGTACCTATTTGTATAGTCTACTGGCGGCAAATCTCTAAATCCACCACTGATGAATAACAAAAAAATTAGGGCATGATTAAACTAAACTGAAAAGTAAACAAATGTTCTCACAAAAAAAACATTTTTTTACCACCCATGAAATGCCGCCCCCTCCAAAGTGCCGCCCGGTGCGGACCGCACCCGCCGCCCCCCCCCCACGCTACGCCACTGGTTTATCTACTTACCTGAGTAAAAGACATCTGTATTCCAATAATTGAACGCCGCAATCCATGCTTCAAAGCTATGAGTTTTCCACTTGCCGATTGTTTCAAGACTATTTCCCACTATCTTTACAACATGAACAGAACCAGAGGAATCGCTGACCACCAATAAAGGTTCTGCTGAACTGATCTTATTGGTCGACCAATCCACGGAGAGAGCCAGAACATCTTGGCCAATAGCGTGTTCTATCCACAGCTTCAATTCCAAAGCTCCATTCTCATTGGTCAGTCGGTAAAGCTGAAGAGTGCCGACAGAGGTAACTACGGCTAATGTTGGGTACTCTTCGATGGCGTGGTAGCACCATTTCTGGTCTAATATTCCTGAAGTATCTATTGAATGAACAGGAACTAATTCTGTAGTATCTTTATCGATAACGAACAAGTATATTCTTCCGAGTCTCGTCTGTTTGGCTGAGTTTTCATCTGAAAAAGTGAAAACAGAATTTATGTGCTAGTCTAGATATCATAGTGCCTATCTACCCCGTCACTTTGTAAGGCTATCTGATGTGTAAAACAGCATGAAAATCGGTGCAGTTGTTTTTGTGTTTTCGCGAACAGACAGACAGATGCGGCGGAGGACTTTGTTTTATAATATGTAGCGAAGTGATTAGCGTTTTATGGTCAATTTTAGGGTTCAGTTATTTTGGTAATTTCAATCAGTCACTCTTTGAGTAGTTATTTAACCTTGTTCATGATTCTTATCAAGCTGGTAGGTCCCGCAGACGAGCACATCGCGGTGGGGCTCAACTGGACACCACTCGACCGAATCGGCGCTGTACCCAGTGTCCCAACGCCATTTAGTTTGCCAAGCTACCGCCATTGGACTGAAAAAGAAATAAAAAATGAATACAGGGAGCTACGGATTAGATACTAAGATCAATATGATGACCTTGAAGTTAGGCTTAGGTTCTGTTTTAATTCGAAGGTATAGTGTGACTATCCACCACGTCGAGCTCTTCGCCAATCAGAAAACCGAATGTGGTGAAATGAAACTCACACCTGTACTATTACGTATTCTGTGCTCACACTAGGCCCTCGGATAGTAGTGATAGTCGATAGGTGTCTAAGGTACAATATTTCAGCATGTCATAATCATATCAGCCTATGGCCGACCACTGATGAACGTAGTCCTCATACATGTCATGTCATAGGGTCGAATTTTGAAAAACCAACAAAAAAAGCGAAGGTTAAAATCTTTCAAGTCCAAGAAGTTATTAAAAGTTGCCAGTGCACAAAATCCCTTACCACATTATGGCAATACTGCTAATTGCTAAGGAGTTTCTATGGGGATTGGAAAATAAAAGTATACTTTATTACTATGTTAAACCCATTTATTGTAATAAAAATATGCCCGTACATGAATAATTACTAACGCTATAAAGACGACCAAAGTATCTCTTTAATACATTCACAACTTTACATGTAGTTAATAATTTGTTAAAATTTGTACTGTGTTATGGTTCACCACTCACTTACATTACATTGGGACAAAAAGGTAGTAACATTGAATACAGGACTGTCCCGAAATTACCACTTCTTCATATTACCTGCGACGGCACGTGAATATTACATTAGTACTATCGTTTCCGTTACATAAAACTTAGGTAAAAATTAATTGCCGCTCACAAAGACATAACGGCCGGTTCCTTAACAAATGTGTCAGTAGATTTCCTAACTAGAGATATGGATTTTGACATTACTTCTATCGACTTATGTCATATTTTTTGACGCCAGCTAGCTAAGGGACGAACGAACTTTTCATACTTACCTTCACACCCTGAACTACAAAGATAAGCTGCGATGCTTTTCCTCGTTAACGTAGCTTGTGGTCCTTAATCGTAGGCTAACAGGTTATCTTGGCCAATTTGAGTTTGGTGTCAACGTACCAAGATATATGGGTCAATATTATGATGATTAATTTCATTTAAATGATATTGTCTCTGAGTGCAGCAGTAAGATTTGAGAAGCCGGGATTGGATGATTGGAGTATCTGAAGTAGTTTTTTACTTATAGGGACTACGATAGTAGCAGCAGTGGCAAAGTTGATAAAAAATTACCTATGTATGAAATCCAGTTTATGCTGGCCTCTAATTGTATGGAAAGCTTTATACAATGCGAGTTTAGCTTAAATTGGATTTGTATGGCTTGACCTGTAGCCATGTTTACCATATTATCTAAACTAAGCAATTTTCACGCGCCGTCGCAGTTACAATAAATTAATGTATTACATAAATATAACAATATCTCTATGATCATCGGATCTAAAGTTTCTATCACTGTTTATTTTGTACAATCCAAAATAATACGAAGTTCCGATGTATTAAATATAAACTTTAGTTATTTTAAGTAATCGGGAAAACATGATGACTTTTATAAAGAGAACGCAATGCCGCAGTGCTGAGCGATCGACTCTCTTGCACCTAAGGTCGCGGGTTGAATCCCGCACGAAGCAAATATATAATTATATAAATTATTGTTATAAACCAAATGCTACGATTTTATCCGGTATGTATTATGATACCGCATAAAATCCTAGCATTTGTACCGTTAAAAAATTACACGACATTAGAACTTTGCATTATCTTTTAAAAATGTATTAAAACAATTTAACATCGCAGTACAGTCGAATACATAGATATGTAAATATACTCTCACAAAGTAAAAACTATTCATAATTTTTCTATAAGTGAATTAATTGATGATATAAAAAAATATTACTTTCAGCTTCTAGATCTGCTTATGTTACCTACAAGAGTATACAGTAAATTACAAATCGTATACGCTATAATTTTATATTGTCGTAATCGTTATAATTCTGTCAATCAAATAGTAAAAAAAAGTATTTAGAAAGTGATTTTAATTTAAATGAAAATTTTGTCCTTACGCTGACACTTATATTGAAAGCGATTCATAACATTAAAATACACAAGCTTATTCGTAGTAGTTTGTAGTAAGTTGCAATTTGGAGACAATTCTATACCTTGAATAAATGTAATACAAAGAGCATTGAAACCATCATACTGAAACGTCATTTATCCATTGTGAGAAAGGGACAACATTATTCATACAGTATAGCGACATCTTTTTCAGACAACGTATAGCCTATGAGTCCATATCATCTGGTATTGTGCTAAAGTACATTCATCGTCATAAAGCAATTATTTACTTACAGTCGAAAGCACATCAGGTTATACAAAACTGTCAAATTTCTCCAAATGATTTTAAAACCTTAAAATGTTAATGATTAAGTTCAAATTCGATTGGGAAAATTTGACATTTTGTGGTTACTTGATTTGGGGGCGACCGTACATAACTGCGTTACAATTGTAGTTATATTATTGATTAAGTTGGTATTATGACGGTGAATGTACTCCAACCAATCCTAAGCAAAGTAATAAAGAGCATACACATACGTCAAATTTTAAAATATACAGTATAAAATTCATACTTTTTAAAATTATAAGTAAAACATATAAATACAAAAATATCAATCGAAATGAACTTTAAAGGGGGGGTTACATTTACAATAACATTTATTTACGTAAGTACATTATTTATTAGTGGTAACTTATTTTAAAAGAGATTAAAATCTACTTCGTAAATTCTTCTTACATCTATTTACTCTAAGAAGTATACTCGACGGCAGTTGGACCAAGATTTGACGTTTGAACGTGGGCATAGACAAGCGAGGGGATTTTAAAACAAGTTGTTAAATCTATAATCGGTGGTACTTTTTGAGTATATCATAGCATTTAAATGCATTCTAAAACAACAAGTGGATTGAAAATGTTAAAAAAAAAATCTAGTACCTTTTAGTATTGATTTTATACATTTTGGATCTACATGGAGTCTCCATAAAGATCTACAAGTTCATGAAGATGATTGTGCCAAAGTAAACTTATCTTATCTTTCTGATATTAAACAGATTGTAATACTAGTGAAATTACTAGTATAGTCTAGTATTTATAGACATTGGCGTAGCTAGGTAGCCCATCCCACAAGATGAGATGGCGCTTTATAAACCAGAAATTCACAGAGGTCAGGTTAACCCCCTCCTCCTAGAAAAAAGGTCTAGCTACGCCTATGCTAAAAGAATCTCTTCCGAAAACTGCTAAGAACTTGCTTGTCCATACCCTTAGTGACCTATTATTGTAGTTGAATGGTACAAGCTAAAACTAAATTATATACAACCTAATAACTATCAAAGGATAATGTTTATAAATCAGTGAGCACTTTTCTTATAAGCTATGACGTAAGCTATAATGAGGTCTCAAATATCACAGTGGGCAGATACTAACCATATATTTACTAGACGCATATAAATATTGCTTTCAGAAACATCAGATTCGATCTAGTAGGCACGGCTTGTCATCGACCTATACTAATCCAGTTTACGCTGGCCTATTATTGTATGGAAAGCCTTTACAATGGGAGATCGGCTTGTACTGTGAATGGAACTGGAATTGACGGGTTTAGCCGTGTGTACGGTGGCCAGCACATCAAGTTAACCACGAAACGTCAATTTTTCTCAGTTGATTTTGAACTTTATCTTCAACAATTTAAGGTTTAAAATCATTTGGAGAAATTTGTCAGTTTTGTATACCTTGACCTGCTGTCGACTGTACATATATATAACCCAAATAAATAACTGTTTTAAATTGTTTTGCTAAATCGAAAAACGGTCTAGTGATGACAATAGTGATAAATAGCTGAGGTTTGCGCTTATAGAACTTGTATGAATGGTAATGTAGTATATTTTCCTGCCCACTGTGGTTTCGGCTTGATTTAGGGTTTGAACAAATATTATTACGAGAAACCAAGCCAATCGCTATGTAATATCATATTAAATATCGTCGGAAAAATCAAGAGTAGTTTATAATCCCTTACCAATATGTTTGTCTATCAAACAGTAACAAACTTTTATTGGTTAGGGGTCTATGTTTTAAATAATCTTTAGATCAAATATACTGTGCTATTATTTTTTTAACACATATTTTTTTGTGGCGCCACTGGCCTTTTTAACAGTTAAGGTCTTAAAAATATGTAATTAACACAGGTTTCTAAACATCTTTTAATTGAGCAATTTAATTATAGAGAAGATATTAATTAGTACGATTATTTTATTTCCCAAAAATGTATGACGAATTGACGATAAGTTATTTTAAAACCAATTTAATAGCCTTGACACTAAGATGGCCCTTCAAAACATTAGTAATTGGTTAGGTAGTACCTTAATGTCGGTAACTTGCTCTTATTGGCTAGGCCCCATAAATAATTATTTTAGTCATCTGAGCGATAAAAAAAAATGTTAATCCGTCAAAAATTACCCACCCATCGACCCTTAACCCTTAGGGACATTAGGTATTGATACAATTTTTATTTAAGCTCAGCAGCGCCACGTATGGTAATGTCGAAATACAAATACATTTTAAAACAAAATGCGTCACATTATCTAGCTATGCCACAGATTAAATATACGACATTAAACATTAAAATATTAATATTTTGTTTGTGTATGAGGTAGATGTTCACAATAAATGTTGCGATCACAGCCTGTTTCATTCAGGACACTATTAACTGTTCATATACCGTTTTGACTCACAATTCAGCGATTGAATGGCTAGGAAAAGTAGCTGTTAAAGTTTTGGTAAAATTACAATTTAACAATGGATAATATTACAACCGCCTATCAAATAAATATATAGGTGGCTACATATCAAACTATACATTTTCAGATTATCATCTCCTATTATACAGAGAGCCTATACAATATGAGCTCAATTTATACCGGAAATCTATAATTTCATTTGTAATATATAATCTGTTTACAAGCCATTTCAAAAAACCCACAACTACCTTTACTAACCATTGAATCAATCAGTATGGTATCCTCAACTGCCAAACTTACATGTATCACTTATCACTATCAAATCAAATGTTCTTCAATAAATACTGCCAGCTGCAATGCAGCTGTGACTGACAGTCATGCATGAATCAATTTTGATTGTTAGTGTAGAATGCTTGATCAAAACATACAACAAATTGTTATCAAAGTTTGAACAACCCATTGCTTCATGCATGACTAGTATACAGTTGGTATGTACCACTGCCTTAGTGGATTGCTATCTTTGGAATCAAGGGTGGCCTGAGGATATCTCATCACTTAGAAGGATACAAAATTTGAAATTTTGTGGTAACAATGGTTTAAGCACAATTCTTCAATGCCTTGTCTGAAGCCCCCCAGGCCACATCCATGAAAAAAATAATGCTGTCCTATAAATTTGTTGCATCCATTTTGTATGGGATCATAACTTTTAAACTAAATTCCCTTAAATTTATGTCTAAGTACCCTGAATTATATTTAATTCTAATAAAATTGATGTTTTAAATATCCTGCTGAATTTAATACTTTTATTATTTATCTGCTTTGCTTTTAAATATTATGTTATCTGGATTACTATAAAAATTGTTCGTATGGTAAAATGGTAAGCAAGATCTATATTGCTTATTTCATCTTCTTGATGTTTTCGTCTTTTCAATAATGTTATTATTGCATTTTGCACTTCTAAGATATTGTATAAAAAGTGTCAAACTCAGCAGTTTGCCCAATCTTGCAGGAAAACATGCATTTAAACCTTTACAATTAAAATCAATCACAAAATCTTTACATATAAACATTTCTTAAACAATCAAATTGCCATTCTTGTGAGTAAAATCAATTTAAAATTCTAATTACAGTTTTAAGTAAGAGTAAATAGTGTTATAAATACTTTGCAGCCAATGTTTAAAGTTTTAAATGTATATTTGTTACTCACACTAACCATAGCTTTAAATTAATTAAACCTTGTTATGTATTTACTTGTAAAAAAACAAATTCTGCAGTTTCTTAAATATGTTTATAACAAATTCTCATTATAATTTCTGTTATTTTGGCCTAAGAAAATGTGGGAAATTAATTTTGCATTGCACTGTATGGTGAAAAACAAGGCTTGATACTTATTGCAAAGAAATAATAACTATGTTTTAAAGTATTTCTCTTACCATTATGGTATATTATTTTCAACAATGACGGACTACAAAATACTGAAAATCCATAAACATTGGCTGCTGAGGATAATATCAGAAGGCTAACACTGGTATAAAAAAAAGGTTAAATATAATTCCAACCTTATTTCAAAGTCATAAATTGATCTCATTACAATATAACTTGTTCATGTTTTAACATTGTTTTGTAATTTAGAGGAAAATAATTATAAGCTTATGGCTCTGAGACTAGATCATAACTATATTTAAACTAAGATAACCAGAGTTGGCCTTCAAAATGCATACAGCTAGAAGTATTCATAAACTAAGTAGTCAGTGTTCCAGAGTCCATAGATATTAATTTATGTCAGTTCAAATTGGGCATTGTTACACTGATTTGATGTGACTGCGCTATGACCTTCATTTTTATTTTTATTGTTGTATTGTCTTATGATAGAACATTGACTATGATATTCTTCAAAAAATCAGAATAAGAAATGTATAATCCTCTAAATATTAGAAACAATAATTATTATTTAGTATACATCTTAAAATTCATGTATTCTATTATTCAGGTACCAAGTTCTATCATAAAATAATCAACACCAACAAACATGCAGTTATACAATCTTTGTCTAGATTTTTCATGCTTTAGCTTTACCAAGACTTGAGGTACACTAAAATTGACTGTGAAAACTTCTTCGGTAGTAAGCTATTGCCTTGCAGATCTCTCAGTTTCAATGAGACATTCTCTCACAAGGATCCTAGCATGAATTATACCACGCTTGAGACGTTCAGCAGAGCTACGGCTGCCAGAGTAACTTGGCCGAACTTCCTTACCCATCTCCTCAATGACTGCTAGCAACTGAGCATACTTGGACATTCCATTGTCTTTATCCTTTCCAACAGACGATGGAGATGTTGCAGGAACAGTGGATATAGTTGCCTGACTGTTATTCCCATGGCTTAGGTCTTTATGAATATTCTTTCCGCTCATGGGTATCGCCGTCACAGTGACGTCACTTAATTTCGACTCTACGGCCTGAATGTCCATTGCTTCCATCGCTTCCTGAAAAAGTTTGTCTGATATTAGAAAAACAAAGGAAATCAAATTGATACATCAACAAAACAAGACTTACCGATCTTATAACTAACAGATTTATAATGTTCACTAGCAAAAACACGTACCGAACACAGACCGCGGGTGATAAGTGATAAATTCTACAATAAACTATGTGTTATGTAGGACATACCTAATCCGATCACCTTCAAGCTCTCCAAAGAAAACCGACGTTACTTGCGTATATAAAGAACACTTTAACGCGGTTTTAGTAAGATATGCTGGAATGTACTAATGTTTGCGTAAATGCAAATGACTTTTGTAAATAAAACTCGTATTTTATGATTTTATTGTAAATAACAAACAAGTCCAGAAATTATTACCACATTGACAATACTGTTTTTTTTACGAATTTCTTGTCAGTTGTCATAGACACTAGACACTGTAGTATTCAGCCGAGATTCAGTCATTCAGTCTTCTTTTTAATTATTCTAAGTTTTTTATTTTTACAGAATTTTTATTTTAAAATATATTTTTTGCGGGAATATTGAAGTCTACAGGAGTTTATTTACGTGTATATGCTAACATTTATGTTATGATTTTATCTTGTTTCGTTTCGTTTCCATTTCCATTGACGTTCCATTTGACGTAACAACGCTTGGTTTGAAAATGGCAGTGGTTGGACAAAGTGGGATAATATGGGTCGTCCAAGTTGAAGTAGATTTGAACTGAATTTTTCTATAAGCATCTAATGGTATCGTAAATCGAATCGTATCTTAGCAAATTTGACAACTTCGTTGTTAGGATTGGTTTTCTTTCTCAGCTCTTGGTATTTTAATTAGGTATAACAGCTACGAACGAAAACATATACGTTAACATAAAATTAAACAAAGTATCTAGTTCCAGTAATTCCACAGCTGGAATTAATTTTCTATGCGGTACGCGTTACAATAATGTGTCGTTTTGAATTGATTAAATAATTGTAAATAATAAAACAATGAGAGCTCGGTTGAAGTGATTTCTCCGCCCACTGCGATCATTATGCGAGGAAGGAATTGAGGAGGTCGGGAATTGAGTGTTGAATCGATGTTGTGGAGTATCTGAGGATGTCTGGGGAAGGCGAGCGGGCGTCGCGGCCGAACTCGCTGGTACTGGAGGCGCCGCCGCCGGAGCGTGAGCCGCTGCACTTCGATGTGCAGTTGGTCGGCGCACCACCCGAAGTCGAGCAGCTCGTCAACAACATCAAGCAAGTCGCCGAGGACTTCCTGTATCACTGGAAAACTTTCCCTATTGGTGAGAACAGTTTTTGTGTCATTTCTTCTTTGCAGTTTACATTGTTTTAAAGTTTCTAATATTATACATATACTATCGAAAGTTTGGTCAGAGAGTAGTCTAAGGGGCAAGTTTATTTTTTATTTTTTTTAAAAAAAGCTTACTAGCAATGTGGGTCACACATTACTAGTATTATTATTTGTCAAATAAAGTAAATTAAATTATAATATAAATTTAATTCATTGAAGGTAAATTAATAAACAGATAGGATATAAAGTAACTTACATACTTATTTTGAAAAGTCTACTGAAAATAGATCTTTAAGTCTGATAACTAAGAAATAATTTTGTCAGTCTCCTCTGAAGAGTAGATTTTTAGAGGTTTTTTTTTCTTCAAATAAAGTTAAGTATTTATTATATAATTATAATGTGAAAGCAATAAAAAGAACTTTACTATACTTAAAAGTTCTTTAGCATTTCATATTGCATATCACATCATCACAACTATAATCCCTGAAGGGTTAGGCAGAAGTTTAATAAGAAACACCCTTAATGCTCTTATAGGTCGAGCCTATTATTATTTACCAGGTATAAATCCAAATTATGAGTAATAGCAGGCATGGAATCCTGACTGCTACATTTTCTCTATAGAAAATCCTTATCCTAAAGGCAGTGTAGCCTAACCTGGGGTTGGAACCCATACTTAGCAGGCTTCAACCCTCAGAATCACTAGACCAATGAGGCACTAACACTTATAAACTTTCTTAAATAAAATCTGCAGCAATCAGATTAATTTCATATAATTACTCAATTGAGTATTTCTTTTTGTAAGTACAAGAATGTCTATTGTTATAAAAGTATTCTAGCCTGTGTCATTAAAATAGTTTACTAAAAACTTAATGACTGTTTTCTCTTGAATACAAAAATGTTAATCACTTGGTTGGCATTTTCATTACTGTACTGTTTTCTTATGTGTCAGCAAGACACATTACATTTGATTTATAAAACTTTATTATGTATTTAAATATGTATACTTATTGTAGTAATAAGCTAAATTTACACTTAAAAAATAAGCTATTTCTAGCTTCATTAAGTAAATAAGTACCTAGTTGAAATTGGTTCCTGAAGTTGGGTTTGTCAATCAATTCTAAGAAGCAGTGTATAACCATCTCTAGGGACCCAACTATCTCTGTACCAAAATTCATCAAAATCAGGTTAGCTATTTAGGCTTGAAAGCAAAATAAACATACAAACTCACTTGTACCTTTACTGTTAGCTTAAACATTGATACATCTACACCATCATATATATTGAATGAGATCAAATGCCCCAAAGCTTGAAATTAACTGTTGTGTAAATTAACATTAATTGTTCTTTATTATGAATGTTTTGGATGGGGGCACTGCAATCACACTTGGGTGTTGCTACATTTAATGCTGAACTTTTACAAATAATTCTATCAGTCAAGATCTAGTTAATTCTAGAATGCCTGCAATTTTCTTTAAAACCAGCTCCTCAGAGATTGGGTTAAAGATCTGATACGTTACTATAGTCAATGTTAAAGTCAAAATAGACTCCTAGGTAATAACTTTTTGAACATCATTTTTACATTATAGACAGCCCCAAAATCGCCTGCCCTTCACCGCGCCTCCTGGAAAGAAGAAGCGGCGCAACAAACCTAACATGTTACATTTACATAAGTCATATTAATCAGTATTTTGTTTACAGTGCTGCCTCCATCTCGGTTCTCGGGTCCTGGGAACCGGCCGTCGGATATCATAGTAGCGCCGCCATGCGACGAGCTCGACGCGGCCGCATTGGATGCGGGGGTGGAGCCACACCCGCTCTCCCCCAAGCAACTGCACGCCATCAGAGAGAAGGGGTAAGTTGGCCAAGTGCTGGAGGTAGCTGGACTAGTGCCTTAGTGCTTCATACATCATAGCTCATTGAGGGGTCATTAGGGGATACATCTACAACTCGACTTAACCATCGATTATTCCATAGTTATTAATTTAATCATCTAATAAATCAGAGCAGTTAAAATCTTTTGATGTTTCATATTTTTATTCAGGGTTGTCGATTTAGTCACGTGCACTCGTTAAAGTGGTAAATGACACCCATTTTTAGGGTTCCGTAGCCAAATGGCAAAAAACGGAACCCATAAAGATTCCTCATGTCCGTCTGTCTGTCTGTCTGTCCGATCGTGTCACAGCCTTTTTTTTCGAAACTATAAGAACTATGCTGTTGAAACTTGGTAAGCAGATGTATTCTATGAACCGCATTAAGATTTTCACACAAAAATAGAAAAAAAAAACAATAAATTTTGGGGGTTCCCCATATTTGGAACTGAAACTCAAAATTTTTTTTACTGGTACGAAAACAAAGACGACTTTTCATACAACCCTAAATGTGGGCTGACTGTTTTTTGTACGGGTAGAATCGCCTATCTAACGGGTGCAGGTGACACCTTACTTAAAAAATACCTGTCTGGTATTATTTATATTAATGCAGGCAGGTGAAAAACTCGGTAGCACGTATTAATTTCACTTCCAACGTCCGATATGGTAAAAACAACCTCTCAAATTTTACAGAATTTCATAATAGAAGTAGCTTCATGAAACACTAGCTGAACTGTGCCCACTTCGTAGGGCGATATAGCCTATGACACTCGCAAATAACGTGGTTTTCTATTGGTAAAAGAATTTTCAAAATCGGTTCAGTAGATCCAGAGATTATCCCCTACAAAGTCATAACTTTGTTGCGGTAGGGCCACGCTGTTCGCAGCATGAATGGGCCGGCTTGACCAGGGTAGTACCACTCGCAGAAGACCGACGTCCGAGTAGTAGCGTTTCGCTACTGCGCTTCGTTCGGTGAGCGTGAGGGCCAGAGGCCCAATTCCGCCCTCAATCCCCTTCCTTCTCCTTTTCTCATTCACCTCCCTGCCCTAAATAGGCTCGGAAACGCATCTGCAACACCTTTGGTTTTGCAGATGTCCATGGGCGGCGATGACTACTTACCATCAAGTAGCTCGCCTGGTCATTTGCCGAGTTATTCCATTAAAAAAAGAAACAAACGTTGCCTCTTTATAATATTAGTATAGATAAACATTAAAATTCCCAACACTGTCTCGCATTATAGGTCCTCAACAGACGACTCGAAATAGGCTCCGAATTCCCCGGACGTAATAGATCGCATGAATCTCTGCGCGTTGTTTATGTACGGACAGAGTAGTAGAATCGAAGAATTAAATTAAACCTTTCTAATTTTATAATCCTCCTCGCCTTTTCCCAAATATGTTGGTCTCGACTACTAGTCTAACCAGATACGTCTAGATATCAGTATTTACACGAAGCAACTGCTATTAGAGCTTCTTCTTCTTCTATTGGTGCCTCTCCAATCATTGAAGGTTGATCATTTATTTTTGACTTTGGCGAAGTGGATGCTCAGCAGCACTCGTTACTCCGATACATTCGCGAATGTTCTTTAAACAGGACTATTTTTGCTTCGGTCAAGATAGAGTTATCCTGCTACTTTGCCCATCATAATCTAAACTAATATTGTAAAGAGGAAAGATTTTATTGTTTGTTTGTTTACATTGAAAAGGCTCTGAAAATACTAGACTGATTTCAAAAATTCTTTCAACAATAGAAAGCTACATTATTCCTGAGTGACATTGGCCTTAACTTATCCCGTAAAATGACAAGAAATGTATACTCCACGCAAAGCCGCGAGCGGAAAGCTATAACTTATAATGATGGGCATCAGAGCTCCACAACTCAATTTCTAAGCAATATAATAATAAATAAATATTCGAAGGATAGACTGGTCTTCTAGGTAGGAGTTCGTATGCAACCAGGATCAAAGGCTTGACATGCTCTCCGAAGCTGAAAGGCTACCAGATCTATTAATCTGCATAGTTGTAACTTATAGCCACGTGCCTCTTCAATAAACAATCAATGTATATAATGTATATTGTATAATATGGAATGTCCTTAAGCAAAACATTTGCCGTCAGCTCCATCCGACTTCCAGTTACAAATGTTACAATTGATAAAAATAATTCATTTATAAATAGACGAAGTATGCAATGCTTTGTTTGAGCCACATCTGTTGCATTCATTCGCGTATAGACAGAAATTTTGTATGCTGATTGCAGTTATCCTTCAAGCAACTAATTCAATTTATTGAAAATACACGCCTATGTAAAACAAAATTAAATATAAGACGTATACTCACAGATTTTACTAGTCTGAGCGTATACTGAAATAGTTTTTAAATCGACTTCAAAAGTTCTAAGATATCAGCGTTTAAAGTTTTCGCATCTTACCCGCAAAAGAGAGTATAGAAATTGTTTGGCATACCGGATTTTGACGTCACAACGCTCGTTAAATTATCTCAATCTTTCAAAGCAATAATCTGTCCACTTTACGCAGATTTACGTGTGATCATTGAGTTGGCTTACGGAAGTTATTACATGCACTTGACTCTTGTTATGCGGTTTCGAATTGAAGTATAATTTTCTCCTTAACCGATAGGATATGACTGTTTTATATAAGTTATGTAAAGCGCTAACTTAAAATACAAATGTCCTTCAATTTGAACACACTAATTGGTAATGAAATGCCACTGTACGTTTGTTGTCGTGTCGCTGTCTCACCGCAGTCTAGCTTGATTAGCTGCTAACAGAGTCCTAATTGAATAGTCACTAGTGATGATGTAGATAACACACTAGTGTTGCCAAATTCTCACGCAACAATAAATACATTTAATAAAGCTTGCTTGATCCTATATTATAATTAAGATGAGATCTTGTATTAATAATAATTAATATATCATATCATATCACGTGTTTATACGGTGAAGAAAAACATCGTGAGGAAACGTGCATGCCTGAAAGATTTATTTATTTAACGGCTTGTGAAGTCTGCCAACCCACGGTAGGCTAGCGTGGTGGACTATAGCCTAAACCCTCTTGTTCTGAGATGAGATCCGTGCCCAGCAGTAGGACAATCTAATGGGTTGATGATGATGAGCCTATATTCCTCAAAATGGGATGTATTTCAAACATCACATCTATATCTAATTCATTTATTACTCGAGTATTATTTAAGAGTAACTCCGACGGAAGTCTTTATATTGGCTTGGAGCGTTTGCGACTAAAGGGCGTTCATGCCCGTTTCTCATCAATTTAAATTAATGTTTTCACTCAAATGTATGAACTCAGTTTATTCCTCGTGTCCTCGGCCTGCAGTGTCCAATTTGTATCCCACGACACAGTCATCGCTATTCTACTTTCTTTTGTTGGAATGATGACGTTAAACCAAATGCTACTCATGTGCTTTTAAAGATAAAAATAAAAAGCGTTCTATTTTTAGACTTCTCAATTGTTTTAAATAACGCACAATGTGAGGATGTGCCCAGATGTGACTCGGTTTGCGATCAAAACTCTAATATTATAGAAATAAGAATGGCGCTTAAATGTTGATCGATACATTTATTTCGGGTAACGTTGGTTAAATCATGTTAGAAATATGTATTTGTATGAAATGGCAGTGTCCAATTTCATAATATTGCCAACACTTTATATTGTAAGGCAATAGTCAACCATGGATTTTATCAACTTGGATTTCGTGTCGTATGTACCGACTTTTACCAAGATCACACATTATAGAAATACCGCGAAAATTTGTCGTCGAATAATCTCAAGGCATTGCCTCGCACGGCGTTGGCGCAAAGGTTACCTGTAAAGGCGATGGTGGTGAAAAAAATGTTGTAGTGCGCTTGTTAAGTTGTGAACACTACTTAGACTTTGGAGACACACAAAAAAGAATACTATATTAGCCAGTGGAATTACTGGGCACATAACTTTAACAATGTTGGTCTCAGGACACATAGGTACATACAATGCGGAGTAAATAGCTGCCGAATTCGGTGAGGGACAGTGTCATCCCATACTGTAGTAAAAAGTAAAACGACGTCCAATGATCAGCTTGGATATCTTCCGGAAGCTATTATGTTACTCATTAGCAATGCATATGGATTGCGCTACTCACAGACTACAATGAGCTACTCATTGCAAAGTCACGCAGAACAAATCACCCGAGATGAGAATATAATACGTCATCGCGTCGTTGTCTAGTATTCGTATTTATTTGCTTACTAACGTATTCAAACAAACTTGAGCAATTGTGAATTTGATTACGACTTATTCCGTTCTCTCGGTGAGATCAATTGCTTTAAAATGGTCCTAAGATTACTCAGTAACCATGGTGTCTAGCTAGATACAACTTGATTCATATCATCTTTACTTTTGAATAGTCACTGTTAACGTACTATTGCCAAATGGCAAGTCAATGTAGGTAAGCATTTTTGTTCCGGCTTTCCGCTTCGCTGCTGCGTTTGCTGAGTGGGGACTTTATTGCAATCGATTATAGGATTTTTTTCTTTCTTTCTCTTACCAGAATTGACCCTTCACCGCATGGAATGAAAATCTTTGCATTATGAAATTGTTGGAATTTGCGAATTCTGCAGTAATATTTTCAGTTTATGATTACGATTTATTCTACTATCTGGAGTCACTCCGAGCAATTGGTGCAGGATTTAGTAGCGTTTTCCATAATGCACAGTTGTCACTTAACTCGTCAGTAATAACAATGGCACTTTGGCTAGCTAAAGTTGACATTCCCTATAGGTATATAAAATTCCTTTGCCTAAACAGATTGGGAAGAGAAGTCCCCGATAATAAAGCTAATGAGTTCATAGTGACAGGGCCGATCCGCTCCTAAAGACGACCTAGGCGATGGCCTAATTTTTCTATTAAAAATTATGTACAAAATCAGTTTTAATTTGTCACAAAATCTCTTAGAAGAAAAGAGTACCTTTCAATATTTTGCCTAGGGCGCCAGGAATGTTCGGGCCGGCCCTGCATAGTGAGCTAGATATAGCACCTCTACCACAGTATAAATATATTCTATAATACTGTGCCTCTACATTGTCCGACCGCCTATTGAATTAATAAAAGTTAATTATACCCGTGTAACACTACCCGCAGAGCACTCGCCGCCGTTCCGCGGTGTCACATTGCAAGTGCTACTTATTTTATACGTGTATACGAACACAGGTTACGTCCCACGGAAGTTTTCAACTGAAAAAGGTTTTTATGCAGTAAATTATATGTGAAACTAAATTTCGTTCATACAAATACGTCAATTACACAAGTATTTGCCCCTATATAAAGGATTCTCTTTATCTGAAAGCACACTGGCTGTATTTTTTTTGTACCTAGTTTATGCTCTAAATACGCGTGCAGTACCTACGACAAAGATAGTGACTAAAGGAAACTCGTAAATAACGTAATATGGATGATTGTAGCAATAGGCAAATAATAATACTTAGTTTTATCTCAGAAAAGCACATGAAATACTCAAACTTTATTTTAAAGTATACATACTATCACGGCTGTATTCCCCGAAGGGTTAGGCAGAGGTGTACTAAATGTATACCCGCAGTTTGCCGACATGTTTAGGTATTAGGTCACATGTGATAGCGGGCCAGCCTATTGCCATTCACCGGGCACATATGCAAACTCCGAGTTGCTATTGACAGTTTCATAGAAAAACCCAATAACACTTTGCACGCCCTGGGAATCGAAGCCAAGACCTGCAGCGGAGCTATCTCGCTTAGGACCACTAGACTAATGAGTATTTATTTTATTGTATTTATTACCGATAGAAGCTTCTGGAACGAAATATGATCATTCCCTTAGACGTGCGCCTAGATAACATACAGATTTAGATTCACTACTCTAGATCATATGATTCATATTCGCTCCCATTATAACTATGTAATAGTCAATATAGATGTTTTTTTCTCATAAAGCTTGCACAAGGACAAAATATTTAAGCCGAGGAAGTTAAACGCTAAACAATTGGAATCGATACGTGAATGGGGGTATGTCACCCTGTAAATACATATATATGTATGTTAATATATTTATGTGTCTGTTTCCTGTCGACATTGGCTCCACTGTGTAAGATTAAGTTTTTTTTTTTTTTTTTAAACTAAACATTAAAGTGTCTTTGAAATGTACGATAACAAAAATACATATAAGAGTAAACCTAGAATACCAACATCCGTAAGCTTTAATTCATTCAAATAAATTTTTAATCATTAATTATTTCAATCAGAGTAATGTAAGGATTTTTATTGGTATAAAATCCGTCTTTGTGGCCCACGCCTAATCTACTAAAAGTCTCAAGAAATGATCCTTATTTGGGTAATGTACTCACGGCTACAGGTCAACCTATAAATTTCCAATATAAGTTGATCTCGAATTGTATAGGCTGTCCATACAATAAGAGGCCAGATTAAACTGGATTTGTGTTGCCCTGCGTTCCGTACGTAAGTAGCTATCACGGTATTAGAGCTACTAACTTATAAATAGCTATATTATCCTTAGTCATCCTTGACTTTTGGTTTGATGTCCGTTCAGTCAACAACAAATAAAATGGTCCACGGAACATTGAAGCCAATGTCCTCAAACCTACATAGCCCCCTCCCCCTATGCATAGCATGTCTATTAGAAAAGCATTATATTTATATGTGCAGTGCTGTCATAATTATTTTATTGTATCGTATGCATTTCATCGTACTGTAGACCTCATGATTCATTCAATGGAATTTTCTAGAAACTATCTACCTTCTTTTACCCTAAATACTTCGCACATTGTGTTTAGTAGAAAATATAATTAAGGAACGCTTCAAAAAATATTATATTTTTGGCTCAGTCTGAATGATGCCTCGATTAAAATTATTCTTCCATATATTTTTGATACGGATAGACTTCAGAATTAAATGTTAAATTCCTACCCTTTTTGTAAAAAATGAGTACCTATTACATAAAATCATAGGAGCATATCAGAATATTTTTTATGAGCTAACTCCTTTACATAATATTTGCTATGTATTCGATGGAATCTTTTCAAACGGACCTTCTTTTGTATTGGCGAGTCGAAGCAACTACAACAATGTGTTTCACTATGGAAAATCAATTCGTTGACGTCACTCGGCGACGATTTAAAAAGGTTGTATTGTTCATGTCCAATGTAACTGCTCAGTTGATGATTGATGGAAGACGTACCTACGTATTTAATAATGTAAGAATGAAAAATAAAAGATTGACTGTTACTGTAATGAATCACTGCATCAGTTGCACAGATATTCGTAACAAAATAATGTGCTTCCTCACCGGCTAAAGTACTGAGTGTGGAGTACTACCCACTCTCGTTACACCACGTTACCTCATCTCTAGTCTCGTCAATAAGAAAATTAATTTGCTGTTGCACTTAGTACAGTCACTAGCAAAACTATTTACAAATTCACTGAAACTCGAAAGCAGTTTCTTTATAGAACATCGATTCAAATGTCGTATATATTATACAAACCAGTATAGTATGTGTTAGAAGGGTCTGTCAGAACAACATCTCATATACAATAGGCATGATGACTGATTTTCAAAAACTGATCTAAAATATTCTTATGTATATACTATTTCCGAAAAATATTTTTTGTATGCAATTAAAAAAGGTTTTTGATACAAAAAT
Source organism: Subacronicta megacephala (assembly GCA_958496365.1). Taxonomy (NCBI): domain Eukaryota; kingdom Metazoa; phylum Arthropoda; class Insecta; order Lepidoptera; family Noctuidae; genus Subacronicta; species Subacronicta megacephala. Next base: position 2,542,333 of record OY292521.1, read on the forward strand.
GCGATTTTAATTCAATGTTTTTAAATTAGCGCGAAAACGGTCCCTGGTGTCATGGCGTCTGCTTATGACGTCACTTCTATGTTTGACATCGTATACAATAGGAGATTAAGGCCGGGTGGTACTGCAAAGCCCACATAAAAATGTTTTAAAAACTAATTTTTTAAGTAGTAAATAGGAAAATTAAAATCTGAGAAAATAAATTTATATTGTTGATAATATATTCTAGGGAACACATACAAGGGAAACACGATTTGATAAAGTTGGCTCGATAGAATAAATTCACAAAGATACCTCTTTTTTTGTAATTTTATCTTCTATTTTATCTTCTATTTATCTTTCGGTTTTATTCTTAAAATAAGTGATTTGACATCATGTTTTATTTACTAAAATAAAGTTCATAGATAGCTCGAGAGATTTTGCCCGATTGATTTTCTTTATTACATTAAATTTTTAATCAATTATTCAAATAAGTTACGAGGCGAGACACTGACTGAGCCTGAGCCTCGCCAAATGGATCGTAAATTACCTACTTGAATAATCGGTTCTTCACTCCTACGATGGACCCACATGAGAAATGCAATGGCATGTTTGCAGCCTCCTTGTGAGGCAACACAGTTATGGCATTCTACCGATATAACTTCTTCCTTTACTTCGTCAACTATTAACGTCACTGCATATAACTTCGCGTGGACCTTGTGTTCTGGGCAGATTTTTTATATTATTTATATTATTTATTTAACTATTACTTGTATACATATATTTCCATCGCGTTTTAACTGAACGTAGCTAATCGCGTCGTCCCCATAGGATGGCCTGGAGGATTTAAAACAAAGAAATCGATAGGAAAGCATATTTTATAAAATCAAAACATTATTAAATCTAAACATACGAAGCTGTGCTTTTTAAAAGTGAATTTATTTTTTTAATTATAGTAGGTATAATACAAATAATAATAAATAATACTTGCATTGTAGTTTTAACATTTCTAAATTCTGCTGAACAGAAGTCTTTTTTTAATAGCAGGAACTGCCCCAGCATTAAAAAATCAACTCTGGGCAAATTAGAGCTGTTTGCCTTGGTAAATCCTTGTTCCATTACTTAATAAGTTCTTACACAATTAGGAAATACTTAATAAACAATTTTAAGCGCGGAGATCGTCGAAATTCGTACGAAATTTACGTGACTGTGACAGTTCAACATAGATGTGACGTAATTGAATCTGATTGGTGTTCAACTGAACATGGCGGACCTGTGTATTTTGTAGTTTTATTTTATCAAATAAATTAATAATCCCGTCTTATAAATAAAAATAAATATTCTTTTCTAAACATATTAATTATATTTCAGTATATGAACATATTATTTTAGTAATTCTTGCTTACCGTCATCATGCCTATTGTGAATAGTTGCAGAGAAAATTGTTATTAAATTTTACTGAAGGTGTACATATTGGTACTCGTGACTGTACCTGTATTCTTGATGCATTGAACCATGTTAATTGCTCTACACCAGTGAGAGCTATATGGTCTGCGAAATATATAATTCTTACACTTATGTCAGAAGTTTGGAAATTGTGGTCACTGATAACAAAAATAAAATAAGTGGTTTTTCATCAAAAATAGTTGGTAACCACTGTTCAAGATGCTAAGCATGTATAACTCTTTCGCCATGCGATTCAATTGCGGTAGCTGTGTTTTATATAACACTATGTAGTCTTCCAACAGTCATAGCTGGCAAATCCTAATGTTTTTATGCGAATAATGTTCACTTTTCTCAAATAATTCATGTACTGATGCAGCGAGTTCGAAGTACCATCTCGCCACTTCCCCGGTCAAACGCACGTGTGGCGGGTGGCGGGGTGGCTGCAGCGCGGTCGTGCGCGTGCGCGTGAAGAGTTGTACTGCCATATTGCGCGGGCGCTCGCACTTATTGTGGTGGTGGCCCGAGATCGACTGCTACGAGATGAGCCCCTATCTGTCATCGCTGGGGCTAAATCCTTATTACAAGGACTACATAGGTAAGGAAAACTCAAATGATATTTATTTCTGTAAACAAGTCAATGTTTCACATTTTTTTTTAACTAGATGACCGGCATTTCCTGTCTGACGACCTCTGAAAAGAAACGCCGAAATAAACTCAGAGAATCATGGTCTCTTTTAAAGTCCAGACAGTCTTTGTATTATCAAATATCGAGTTTTGTAACGTTACGAATAGGGTAACTATTTATATTGCGTTCTTCATAATAAGTGAATCAATTTCATTCATCGGTTTTAAACCTAGTGGCTTCCACCAATTTCGTAGTTTTTGGCATATTCGAAAATATTAAGTCCAGTTTTATTTTACAGACTGCTCGATTTGGCTTTTGGAATGCCTTCCCTCGAAGCTCGCGACCTGGATAAGAAAATTCGAGAAGAAAGATCACGTTACTTGGTAGCCGAATTGATTTGCAAGGTACAATGCTTCAATCAAAAGAATACATCCCCTTGGTTAAAGTTATTTGTTTTTAACACTAGTAGCTTGTTTAATCTAGCATGAATCATATTATCTGGGTCATAAAACTTTCGTTTATATATAAAAAATATTGAGCGTAATAGTGGTAGTGACTAGAATGGATAAAATAAAGAACGAATATATTAGAGGAAGTTTGAAAGTGGCGCCAGTGACAGAAAAGTTGAAAGGGAATCATTTGTCTTGATATGGGCACGTGATAAGGAGGGATGAAACTCATGTGACTAAAAGTGTGATGAATATGAATGCGGAGGGATGGAGAGGTAGAGAAGTCAGATATGACGGAAAAGGGATTGAATGATCAGATGACGACTATCAGCGATGAATGGAAGAAAAGAACATGCTGCGGTGACCCCAAATAAATTGGGAAAAGGGCAGGAAGATGATGAGGATTTTGGAGCGTTAGAGGCCTAATTCCTCCCTCAGTCCCCTTGCTTCTCCTTTCGTTTCTCGTTCTGCTCGTTTGCCGAGTTGTCTAAAAAAAAGAAAGATGATGATTGAAGCGTGGTTATATGTCGTTAGCCGGAACACCAGGAGGACATAGCAGCGTTAGCGGCGTGGGTGACGCGTGCGATGCGCCGCGCTGCTTCGGAGAAGACGGATGCGCGGGAGCCGCCGCGCCCCGCCCCGCCCGTGCCCTGTCTCTACACCACACCGCAACGCACACAGGTACAATACAGTACGCAGTACTTAGGTACCTATTTTTTGTTAAGGGGTGGAGAGGGTCTTCTATAGGCGGTCTTGGGGAGTGTTGTATTCTTTAGGAAGGGAGCACCAAGCTCCACTTTGGTAAAACAATTATGATTTATTGACAAACATGACAACAACCCATTACATTGTCCCACTGCTGGGCACGGGTAGGAGACCCGTCAGAACGAGAGGGATTAGGCTATAGTCCGCCACGCTTGCCTACTGCAGGGTTGGCAGACTTCACACGCCGTCAAGAGAATCTCTCAGGCATGAAGGTTTCCTCACGATGTTTTCCTTCACCGTTTAAGCGCGTGATAATTAATTAATAATACGCACATGACTTCGAAAACTCAGAGGTGCGTGCCTTGGATTCGAACTCGAGACCTTTGACTTGGCAGTCCAATGGTCGTATCACTAGGCTATCACTGCTCCTTATGATTTCTTATTTAGTATTAATTTGCAAGCTTAATTAAAGCAGAATATAGCATTGTTCCTAAACCAACTATTTTATATCTGGTACCACCTGTATTGTACTTGCATAGTACTATAATATAAGCTCTAAGTTTTTTTTGGGGGGGGGGATTGAAAAAGGTGCTTTGTCCCTTTCCCACAAAATAAAATGAGTCTCAGTATAGAATTTGTATGGCGAACGCACTGTGTGACGTCACAATGTGCTGTAGTGCGCTCTCTGCCTAGCATATTTAATTTTGTTTTTGTTCGGCTGTAAATAGAGCCGAATAAAAACAACATGAAATCATTAAAATAATAAAATTCAAATTCGATCCTATAAAAAAAACATTGTCGTATTATGTGGTGGTCCAGGTTGACCTTCGGCTGTACCGGCGCGAGCTGGTGCGGCGCGCGGCGCCCACGCTGCAGGCGCTGCTGGACAGAGAATCACGTGGCTGGTTTCTCCACTTCCGCGAACGTCGCGCTGCACACCTCGCCAGTCAGAAAATGCCCATGAAGGACATCGAGGAGGTACGTACTCACTCATCCCGACACTATACACTTCTAACCCTGCGTTCGCACTGACGACAAAACATTTTGCGAACAGCTACCTATCCCTCTCACTCTTTGAGAGTTAGATAGAGTAAGATAGATGTTTGCAACATGTTTAGTCGAACGCAGGGTAAGGTTAACATTCAGAGAGAGAGAGTAAGCATAGAACAGTTTTATTTGGAACCGCCTGTAGCAATTATTGAAACATTTTGGTATGTCACACAGTTTTGGAATAAAGGTGGGGAGAGGGGGGGGGGTTAATA
>OY292521.1:2546995-2567736 GCA_958496365.1 Subacronicta megacephala
CTACACATCAAGCTATAAAAAACTAATTTACGCTGGCCTCTTATTGTATGGGAAACCTATACAATCCGAGATCAGCTTAAACTGGAATTGTATAGGGAGACCTGTAGCCGTGTGTACAGGCGGAATCAAATACATATTTTCGTAAATGTGTACTAGGATAATTAAATATATCAAGGATTTTTTTGAATGTTGAAACACCATAGCAGTTTTAAGAAATACTTCGAAGCCATTCAAAATTTGAATATTTTTATTTTTGAGTCAAATTGTTGTGATAACAATATTAAGCATGTTCCGTAAGAGCTAAACAAACCATTTATTTTCGAGATGGTAGCTCAATTGTTCAGTTGAAAGGGAAAAAAAATTAAAACCTATGTCATAGAATTTTAAACACCTGTAATTGTGACATACCCAAAATGTATTGAATTAATAAATTGATTGATATGATGTCGATTAAAATAATGAAAACAAAACATTAAAATCGTTGATATCTCCTAAACCACTGAAAATCGCGGAACATACATGGGGTGATTTGGATGCCCCGCGATAAAAGGCATTTAAATTTTGTCTTTCGACGTTACTTCTTTGGTCAACCTGTATAATTATGCAAGTTGCACGGGAAATGTTGCTTGCGCGATTCAGGATTTGTTGCAAACTAGTTGCATCAAGCGTGCCAGATGGCGTTACAAGACTTCAAAATTAGAGCCAACTAACCTATTCTGTGTTGTGTTAAGATGGTTCGTGCTTGCGGAGGTGTTGTTGTGGCGCATCGGGGTGCTGGGCGTGGTGCAGGCGGCCGCCGCACTGCTGTGCGCGCTCGTGCTGTGCCCGCTCGCCGCACTGCTGCTGCTCCTAGGTAATGATCACCCTTTATATTGAATATAACATGCTATAGTATAGATGTACTTATGTACTTCGTCTTACTATGTACACCTTCAGTTCACGAGCAGCGAATTGATAACACCATAAAAAAGAGAAACAAAAAAACTGCAAACAGTTGCGAGATACACATAACACGAATACAAAACAGAACGAACTTATTAACCTAGAACGTGGAATTGTGAATTATGTAGATATCCTGTCTGGAACTCGAAAGTGAGTGACCAACTAACTCTAGCCGAAGCAAAACAAACCCATAATGTCTTTCGAAAGGCCGATGTGCAATATTTATCGGATAGTACTGTATGAGTGGTGTTGTCAGGTGGCGTGGCGTGGTGGGGAGTCCGCGGTGCGTGGGAGGAGGCGGCGTGGCGCGGAGTGCTGGCGAGAGGCGCGCGAGTGCCCGCGCACGACTCCGCCTTCTGCCGGCGCGTGCGCGGGCCCGGCCTGCACACGCGCACCTACTACCAGATCACGTCAGTATACACACCACATATATAATTATTTAAAAGGTGTAATTTAAAGTGGTAAAGAAAATACAAAGTGAGGTAACTTGCATGCCTGAGAGATTTCCTCAACGGCGTGTGAAGTCTTTCAATCAACATAAGGCTGTCGTGGTGTAATATAGACTAACCCATGAGCCCAGCAATGGGACAGCAAATAGATTAATAATTATGTTTGTGAAGTCCCCCGCTGCACAAAGCTTGTTTTCTAATGAAGAAACTTTAATAAAAAAGAAAAGGAGGTAAAATAGTATTGGTTGCGCAGGAGTGGGCAGGCGCTGGCGGCGGTGTGCGCGCGCGCCGAGCTGGATGCGCTGGCGGTGTGGGTGGCCGACGTCGAGCACGCCATCGAGCGACCGCTTAGAGACTACGAACACTTCGTGCAAGCCTGCTTCGGACCATTCTCAGTACAGATTGCTAAGGTCAGCTAACTACTTAGGGCTCATTCACGTAGGTTCAATCATTGAAGATTATTCAAAAAGCACAATACCACATGACGGATGGACGTCCACATTCCATACGTAATCGTGATTGAGAGTTCAGTCTTGGATGAACTACCGAACGCGATGAATGTGAATACATCAATCTTATATTGGTAGTATCAAAAAAAATGATGATTCGTGTTTTATGATGAACTTGTTTTTTATAAGACGATACATGATTTAAGATGTGTCCAACATTTTTCACGATTCGTGATACGTGTGAACCCGGGCATTTAAAAGGCATTGCAGCTGTAAAAAAAGTTGATTCGTCATAAAAAACGAATCATCCATGTGTGAATGAGCACATTAACTTCTCTTAATTATTTTATATTATACACCGTGACATTTCAGTCGTCGTACACGTGAAAGGGCCTCGTCATATTCATCATTATGAACTATTTTCACTATAGGACCAACCCCGAAATCGTGAAAAAAAGTCAGCAGTTTCACAGAAAAGTATTCTTCGACAAATTTCGACCAAAAAGCTTTCAACTATCAGACGACTATAATGTCACGGTGTATATTTCTTATTATACTAAATACAACCGCAAGTGAGATCATTCCAACAATCAGTGCGTACAACTGTACTCACTTGTGGCGACAGGAATCCCACTTACTAATTCTATAATATTGTCTGCTCTGTGATTGTCAATGTTTTAATCGTCGTAAGTGTCTTTCGCAAAATATAGTAGTTCTGATGTAAAATGTGTGTATACCAGACGGGCTCGTACAAGCAGCTGGAGAAGGAGTGCAGCTCCCTGAGCGCGTCGTTACGAGAAAAAGCGAGCGCGCGCCGGCGGGAGCTCGCGCTCGGCCTCAGCGACGCGGCGCGTGCGCGCGTGCGCATGACCTCGCATGACCTTAGGGTTAGTCATTTATTTTCAGTGCACAAATAAATTTGAAAAGTTTTGTTAACATTGATTACTTATACAGAGTGACTTGTGAGACACTAACAATACTCGAGGACGTGATATTTGGCGATCATATATGAAGAAAAAAGTAATTAATTGATTATTTAGTAAACTTAAGAGGTCGGCGGACGAAGCCGAGAACTCCGATACGCGGCGAGTGTAAAAATCGTCTTGAATATTGCTCTCTCTGTCGAAATAATGTGGGCGTAGCCGGAACATTCATACCTAGCGACATAAAGGCATCTCAGCGTTTAGAAATGAGAATTTAATTTTCGAATGTTTGTTATAATTTAAGACATGTTCAATAAATGTGATATAGGTATTTGAAATTTTTTTTGATAAGTCGGTAGACAATGTCGAGAATAGGAATGCATTCTTAAGAAAATCCTCTACGAGCCTTAGGTCGCCAGTAATCTCATACCTACCCGCTTCCTACGTACGTTCCGCGGTTTTCAAATTCAACGATTAGGCAGGTATGTACCTACTATGTGCCTAGTCAGTGCCCACCGGTGTTATTCGTGTTCATCACGTTTTTTTCACACCGTGGGAATTTCCCATAAACGCATTGACTTTTTTTTATTAAACACATTAACAACGTCTGCTACCTAGGTACATCTATTTACTATTTTACAAAAGAAATCTGCTCCATAGATTTCATGACCAAGGATCATAGACCAGACGTCCACTCCAGACGAATATAATGCCGCCTGTATCTATTCTTTGTCAGCCAGGGTAAAGCTGGTACCTACGTAGGTAAATAAATTGATATGGGTGACATAAGCATGGTTTCCCGGAGTGCTAATTTAAAAAATACATTAATTAAAAAAACATTTTTTCCCATCTTGAATTTCAAAAATATTGCCATTTTCGTAATTGACAACCATATGAATTAATTTAGAAAAATAATTTTCGCTTTCTTGGATTTCAAAATTAATGCCATTTTTATACTCAGCACCCCAAGATACCTCGATATTGACACCCATATGACCCATATAATTTTTTTTATATAAATAATGTACGTTGGATTACAAAATTACTGTCATTTTCGGAATCAGCACTCTGGGAAACCTTGAAAGTGACACCCATATCAATTTAGAAAAATAATGACCGCCATCTTGGATTTTAAAATTTATGTCATTTTCGTAATTAGCATCCCGATAAATGTTAAAATTGACACCCATATCAATTTATTTAGAAAAATAATGTCCGCCATCTTGGATTTCAAAATTAATGTCATTTTCGTAATTAGCACTCCGGGAAATCTTGAAATTGACACCCATATCAATTTATTCTGAAAAATAATGTCCGCCATCTTGGATTTCAAAATTAATGTCATTTTCGTAATTAGCATCCCAATAAACCTTGAAATTGATACCCATATCAATTTATTTAGAAAAATAATGTCCGCCATCTTGGATTTCAAAATTAATGCCATTTTTATACTCAGCTCCCCAAGATACCTCGAAATTGATACCGATATCAATTTCTTTATATAAATAATTTCCGCCATCTTGGATTTCAAAATTAATGCCATTTTCATAATCAGCACCCCAGGATACCTCAAAATTGACATCCATATCAATTTATTAGTACAAATGATGTCCGCCATCTTGGATTTCAAAATACTAGGGAACTCGACCTATTGACCTGATCTCGCATTGTAAAGGCTTTCCGTACAATAAACGGTCAACTTGTACTGGTGATTTAGTTATAGCTTGTTATACATATCCAGTATAAGCTGACCTAGCATTGTAGAAACTTTCCGTATAATAAGCGGTCAGTTTGTACTGGTGATTTAGGTATAGCTTATTATACATGTATCCAGTACAAGATGAGCTCACATTGTACAGACTTTCGTACAATAACAGGTCATCATACTTACGAGGTCAGGTAAACTAGTATCTTAGTAGGTACCTACTTACTCCGAGGTTCATTCAAACTTTGGAAAACATGATTATAAGATAATAACGGTAACCAAATCCGTAATAATCCGTAATAGGTACATAATTATGTCTCTGACTACAAGATACAATGAAACACCGACTGTAGGTAGATTTAAAACCGAGCGCACGACGGCCGGCAGGAGGCCACACCCCTCGCTTAGACCGCATGAGATAGCATTACTTTGCTTCAAAATTTTATCGAAATTGCGTCGCGTGCCTTAATTCCTTCATGTATGAATGAAACATTATTATTATTCAAATTTCCTGATGTTGTTCTGAACATTGATAATATAAGCTAGGTTCTACGAATTAGAACCGTGTAAATATTGTTGTTTTTAATATTAAATAAGAGGCCGGAAAACCAGTCGAAACTTCGTCAAAAAATCAAGAATTACATTCTCTTACATTTTTTTCCAATGAAGTATTTAGGACGTAATCAAAATCTGGACCCCTAGATTAATGGCATCCGAATCCGAATAATACAATAATTTAATAAAATTATGTAAGAATTTCGAATTATTTTGGAAGTACGTTTGTATGGGCAATTCGACGTCCGCCGGACCCTTAACAGAACGTTTAGTTATTAATTACGCAACGCATGGACATCGCGCGGACACAGCTTCCTTGTGCTGCTCTATAATGACTCGACATTTACTTATACAGCATCAATGTTATCAGCGTCATGCGTCGGGAATGTGTCCACACTTTATTTACTTATAGAGTTTTTTTTTTTTTTCAAAAATTAAGTACCTATTTATTACACTGAGAATACAATACCCAGTGCTCTCCATAAGTATCGTTAGTGTCTCACCAGTCACCCTGTATATTTTGATGTCATTAAAATAAATCATTTTTAAACTTTTTGTTGTTTTCGCGCAGCGCGCTGTGCAGGCGTGTGCGCAAGAGTTAGCGCGCGCGTGCGGCGGGGCGGCGCGCGCTGACGACTGGTGGGCGGCGCGCGGCCTCGACGTGGCCGACTGGCACGCGCTCGCGGCCAACACGCTGGTCGAGGTACGCACGGCTACACATGAAGCAATACAAATCCAGTTTACGCTGGCCTCTTACTGTAGGGGAAGTCTATACAATGCGAGATCAGCTTAAACTAGTTTTGTACAGGTTGACCTGTAGCCGTGTGTACGTCGCACTGTAACTACTAAACATACAGTGTTAAAGCATTAACACACGCTCGAATTTTGATCGAACGGACCACGAAATTGGTTCGCTTCGCCGAGATGCTCAAAAGCAAGCATTAAAATACTTCACAAAGATATGAATTTTCTAATGAAAGAAAATTTCTAGTGAAAGAAAAATTCGATCTCAGGCAGGGTTTCAACCTGCGTCTCTCTGGTTAAGTATACCAGACGCTTTACCAACTAAGCTGCCGAGACCACTGCCTGTGATGTCAAATTATTTTCTCTTCCCCATTTTACGTCTTCAGGCGACGTCAGCAACATCTATTTAAGACATTACTTGTCTAAAATACTTACTATTACTGAAAAGTTTTGTTTGGTCTTTAAAATAGGATATTTGGTTACTACAAGACTTCTTATTTGCCCCTCCCCCGCTCCCCCTTTGGTATCATTAAAACAACTGTCCAATCCGATCCTCTGTAGCGAGAACGGATTTGGTAGGCGGATTCGGTCCGCTGGACTCGAGCGTGTGTTAATGCTTTAAATAGGCCTTCTTATTAATATATTTTTGCCAGGTATTCGACGCTGAGGTGCTGGTAGCGTTAGAAGCGGACGAGGCGCGGCTGCCGCTGGAGCGGGGCGAGGCCGAGCGCGTGTGGGCGGCGCGCTGCGGCCGGGACACCGCCCCGCCCGACGTGCTGGCGGAGCGGGACGACTGGGGCGCCGCCACACGTAATCTACACATAACTTTTTTTTATGTCTGTTTTAGTGGGCCGCCATGACGGGGTGGGGCTACATTTGTGCAAGTCTCAAGTATACACTTAGTTTTTGTGTACCCGAAAGCCGAAAGTAGTTCATTCAGAATCAGTAACAGAATTGATTTCAATGGTTTTTAGTCTATTTTTATATTAAAAAGTTATGCAAGTTGGACACCCATTTTTATAATAAAAATCGGCGCAAGAAACACTGCACGGGGAGGTCAATCACGGACCTGTGCCGCCCAGCGCCTTAAGCTCTTCGTACCCACCCGTGCAAATAAGGTAAATTGGTAAATTAGGACAAATTTTTCAGTTTGTCACCATGTGTTTTTATTTTTTTATTAATTTTGAATTTTTTTTTTACTTTTCAAATCAAATTAAAGATGCGGTGTCTCGCCTTTAGGGTAAACAAAAACTAATGTTGTAAATTGGATAGCGTTTTAACCTGGCAAGCGGTACAGTTCCTCTTTTGAGCACATAACAATAGATTTTGCATTGTGTCTACAATCTGCCGCTTGACAGGTTAATAAACCTGTAAACTGTCGACGTGTATTATGTTAGATGTATTGTTGCAGCTTCAGGAGTATGGTGCGAGTGGGGCGGCAGCGCCCTCCCTCGGGTGTGTGCGCCGGCGCTGGAGGCCAGCGCCTTCAGCCCGCGCGCGCCGCTACACCCGCCCGTGCCGCACCCCGCCGCCGTCGCACTCGTGCTGCACAACCGGTACACACACACACACACACACACACACACACACACACACACACACACACACACACGTCCAGCCCGCGCGCGCCGCTACACCCGCCCGTGCCGCACCCCGCCGCCGTCGCACTCGTGCTGCACAACCGGTACACACACACACACACACACACACACACACACACACACACACACACACGTCCAGCCCGCGCGCGCCGCTACACCCGCCCGTGCCGCACCCCGCCGCCGTCGCACTCGTGCTGCACAACCGGTACACACACACACACACACACACACACACACACACACACACACACACACACACACACACACACACACGTCCAGCCCGCGCGCGCCGCTACACCCGCCCGTGCCGCACCCCGCCGCCGTCGCACTCGTGCTGCACAACCGGTACACACACACACACACACACACACACACACACACACACACACACACACACACACACACACACACACGTCCAGCCCGCGCGCGCCGCTACACCCGCCCGTGCCGCACCCCGCCGCCGTCGCACTCGTGCTGCACAACCGGTACACACACACACACACACACACACACACACACACACACACACACACACACACACACACACGTCCAGCCCGCGCGCGCCGCTACACCCGCCCGTGCCGCACCCCGCCGCCGTCGCACTCGTGCTGCACAACCGGTACACACACACACACACACACACACACACACACACACACGTCCAGCCCGCGCGCGCCGCTACACCCGCCCGTGCCGCACCCCGCCGCCGTCGCACTCGTGCTGCACAACCGGTACACACACACACACACACACACACACACACACACACACACACACACACGTCCAGCCCGCGCGCGCCGCTACACCCGCCCGTGCCGCACCCCGCCGCCGTCGCACTCGTGCTGCACAACCGGTACACACACACACACACGTTCAGCCGGCGCTTGGCCGCAAGCCATACATAAATACATAAATAATAATAATTATAATGTATATAACAGAGAATCTGACAACCCGGTGCCGCTCGACTCGGAGCTGTGTGCCGACATCCTCAGGAGCTTGGAGGACGCGCCCGACTGCGACGACAAACGAGGTAATACTTAGAATCAGGTCACTGAAGAACTTTCTAGTGATATTTCTATATACATATGTCTGTCGAAACAAGTTATGTGACCGATGCCAATCCCAAAACACCGACAGCTTTGAAGCAAGGGCCATTTTTATGAGTTATTTGTAATACAGACGAGGTGGAGCGGTACCGAGGTGGCGGCAGCTCGGCGGGCTCCAGCTCGGCCAGCGACGGCTCGCCCGACGAGGAGGACGCGCCCGCCCCGCTCCCCGCACTCCCCGCGCCGCTGCCCGACGACTCACTGTGCAGGTACCTTATACATTTGCCAAATATTTCGGCAATTATAGAATGATAGACAGCTTTCTAGCACCTCTAAAAAGTTGAGAGGTGTGATGAGTGTGTTTGTTGTAGAGTATCAGGGGGCGCTAGTGGCGCGGCGTGTCGCTGGACGCTGACGGGGCGCGGCGTGCGCCTGCGCGCCGACCTGGCCAGCCCCGAGGACGTCACGCTGGACACCGAGCGCGCGCATGGCACCTCCGTCTAGAGTATCAGGGGGCGCTGGTGGCCGACCTGGCCAGCCCCGAGGACGTCACGCTGGACACCGAGCGCGCGCATGGCACCTCCGTCTAGAGTATCAGGGGGCGCTGGTGGCGCGGCGTGCGCCTGCGCGCCGACCTGGCCAGCCCCGAGGACGTCACGCTGGACACCGAGCGCGCGCATGGCACCTCCGTCTAGAGTATCAGGGGGCGCTGGTGGCCGACCTGGCCAGCCCCGAGGACGTCACGCTGGACACCGAGCGCGCGCATGGCACCTCCGTCTAGAGTATCAGGGGGCGCTGGTGGCGCGGCGTGCGCCTGCGCGCCGACCTGGCCAGCCCCGAGGACGTCACGCTGGACACCGAGCGCGCGCATGGCACCTCCGTCTAGAGTATCAGGGGGCGCTGGTGGCCGACCTGGCCAGCCCCGAGGACGTCACGCTGGACACCGAGCGCGCGCATGGCACCTCCGTCTAGAGTATCAGGGGGCGCTGGTGGCCGACCTGGCCAGCCCCGAGGACGTCACGCTGGACACCGAGCGCGCGCATGGCACCTCCGTCTAGAGTATCAGGGGGCGCTGGTGGCCGACCTGGCCAGCCCCGAGGACGTCACGCTGGACACCGAGCGCGCGCATGGCACCTCCGTCTAGAGTATCAGGGGGCGCTGGTGGCCGACCTGGCCAGCCCCGAGGACGTCACGCTGGACACCGAGCGCGCGCATGGCACCTCCGTCTAGAGTATCAGGGGGCGCTGGTGGCGCGGCGTGCGCCTGCGCGCCGACCTGGCCAGCCCCGAGGACGTCACGCTGGACACCGAGCGCGCGCATGGCACCTCCGTCTAGAGTATCAGGGGGCGCTGGTGGCGCGGCGTGCGCCTGCGCGCCGACCTGGCCAGCCCCGAGGACGTCACGCTGGACACCGAGCGCGCGCATGGCACCTCCGTCTAGAGTATCAGGGGGCGCTGGTGGCGCGGCGTGCGCCTGCGCGCCGACCTGGCCAGCCCCGAGGACGTCACGCTGGACACCGAGCGCGCGCATGGCACCTCCGTCTAGAGTATCAGGGGGCGCTGGTGGCGCGGCGTGCGCCTGCGCGCCGACCTGGCCAGCCCCGAGGACGTCACGCTGGACACCGAGCGCGCGCATGGCACCTCCGTCTAGAGTATCAGGGGGCGCTGGTGGCGCGGCGTGCGCCTGCGCGCCGACCTGGCCAGCCCCGAGGACGTCACGCTGGACAGCTGCTAATACCATAATTCACTGCGTGCTAGCTCCGCCAAGTCACTCAATACGTCGTCGGTAGTAACCCTTTAGACACCGTGCGGATAGGCTTATGTCATTGCATTTACGAAATACAGAACCCTTAGTAAATAATCACGTGACGTTTTACGCCGTCGTCTACGTATGCGCCTCGAAGATCTTTTCGCTGACCCAAAAACCTATGGTTTCTGCAAATTAGTTCAACAGATTTGACAAAAAAAAAGTTCTGATTACGTAAGATTATTTCAGTCACAAACTCTCTCGTAACCTAATCTAAGGACTAGATTCTAAAACGCTTGAGATTATTAAGTTATTTAATTTACTAATTTTATCAAATCAAGGGCTACAATGCGCGATACGATATAATTATGTCGTCACAATGCCTTTACCGGTTAGATTATTTCGTGGCGCGCACTCAGCCTTAAAGGACGCGTAACGTACGCTTAACATAGTTTATAAGCATGTAAAATTAAGCTTCATATCAGGCCAGAATCAAGCTTCCATTGAGTACTTCGCTCGGAAATTAAGCAAAACTAATTTATTATATTTATTGGTACGGGCAAGGGCGTAGCTAGGAATTTTAAGGGGGGGGCAGGGCAGACAAACCAAGAATATATATAAGGTAAATGGAGCATGAGCAGTGGGAGAGGTTACGTGAGTAGTACATTCCTGGATTTTCTAAGGGGGGGGGACCCCCCAACTCGTTACGCCCATGGATACCGTAGGCGTAACGAGTGTCATTTAGTCTGTGGTTATCAATATAACCACAGACTAAATGACAATTGAAAGTATGCTAATATTTAACGCTATTCACGCCTGCTATATTCATTGAATACATTTGTTACACGTTCAAGTTGTAGTGCCTAGACTTTACGATCTTAGTGACAAAACTTAGGTCTTGTTAGTATATATTGTAAATAATAATCATTGTACAAATACATGATACTGCATATTATAATTATATGAAATGTCAATACAAGACTAAAATTATAATCAGAGAAATTACACATTTTAAGATGTTGTAAACATCAAAGGATGAGAATTCGAATTAATCATAAAATAATCAATGAAACATTTTAAACAGCATAAATTTTTAAAGTATTATTTTCACCATTGGCCGTCGTCATACTGTTTAGGTTGATTAATTATGTATTTGCTCTAAACCCGCATTCCCACTGACGACAAAGCATGTTGCAAATAGCTACCTACCTAAAATAGATATTTGCAACATTTTTTATTCATGACAATATTATGACGACTCTTTCGTGACAATACGAGGCAAGCCTAGTTGAGACATAGGAATATTATATTAATATTATTACTGACAAAATTTGATTTAAAAAAAATTATAGTATAGTATCCAGTTTATACTGACCTCCCATTGTAAAGGTTTTCTGTGCAATTCAAGGCCAGCCTATACTGGATTTATAGCTTGATATGAAGGCGTGTGTACATAGCAACCAAAATTATTTTGAAACCAACGAATTATGTTTTTCTGTAATTTAATATGATTTGAAATATAAATCAAATCCATTTTGCCACAGTGAGCCAGGAAGTTCGCGAAAAAGCTGTCAAGATATTTTTTTATGTATAATAGTTTTATTGGAAGTATCCACACTAAAAATATATACACTAAAAAATATGTATGTCAATTATGTGTATTTATGGCAAATATTTGTTCATAATGTAAATTAATGAAATCGCACAAATAATTGCGTCATTAGTCGAATTTTTAGTTCAACTGCTATGTTAGAGATCCTGGGCTTGATTCCCAGGTCAGGGTATACCTATTGGGTTTTTCTATGAAATTCTCAGTAGCACCTTGTTGTTTAGACTTGTGCTCTGTTTAATGGCAATAGGACCTTGGATGTACTAATAAGTCACCTCGAATACACGCGCGATGTATTCGTGCCTCGATCAACAAAAATATTTACCAAATAAAAAGATGACAATTTAAGACAACTGTCATGTCAATTACTTAGGCTATGTTCACATTAGACGCACGCGCACTGTGAGCCATCAGTTAGCGTACAGTTTGTTCAAAATAAGTAATCCGATCGGAAGTTAGCCGTTGCGAATTACCGCGGTGATAAAATCGTTTAATCGTGTTTTAATACATAAATATCGAAATTAGTAAACAAAATAATTCGAAATGTGAATTATATACGACTCTAATTATCTTTACACCGACTCTTTCTATTAAAATTTACCACTTCTAAACCACTTGCAAACAACTTCCGATCGGCTTACTTATTTCGAACAAACTGTACATATAAAGAACAGTTTGCTAAATTCTCGCTAACACGTTTAATCAGCGACCGATTCGCAAGAGTCAGCCGCTTACCAATAATGTATCGCGCTGATTAGCCGTCGGAATGCGGCTCAGAATTAGCCAAATCAGTCTCATAGCCTAAATATTATAATTGTTAACGATACAATCTCGTGTTGACTACCACTCCTCTCATGACTATCCTGTGATCACTAAGATCTTTAATTTATTTATTATTAGATAGATGGATTATATACTTTGTTGTATATGATTGAAGAAATACTTTACTTTACTAACAAACTAATATTTTCGCATTTAGCAATCTCGTCTTGAACAGAAGTATAAAAAAATGAAAATAATATTTACAGAATTATTTTATGCACTTCGTTTAAACCATGACTGTAAGCTTTATTTAGGTAAGTTTGTATTTAGTGATAAGTTATATATTTGTACACTCACTTATTCAGTAAACTTGCACCAACAATGTAATATTAATTGTGTGCTTAATTAACGTCTCAACTTTAACTACCAAAGACCTCTTCAGTGTATCCAGCTAATATTGCTTTAATTGTAAAATTTACCACTGATGAAGTTATGAGTTATTTATTAGATACTAGTAAGTAGAGTGACGCTCTCTCTTAAATTCTAAAATATTAGATTATAAGATAATTTAAAATTGCGCGAAGAAATTATTTTAATATGATGGGCCTATTATACATACACCTGTTGAGAATATAATTTACTTTAATTTAGGTATATAGGGAATGAAAGCCCTTTGCTAAATTATTTTAGTAATATGTTGTAGGTTAAGGGTTGCCCGTGTTATTATGGCGGTGTAGTGGTTTGCTCATATTTTTTAGTTTCTAATATACTTACCTAGTCTATAAGATATCTACATCACGTTTTTGTGCACAACAGTTTCATATTATAAACCACTGATGTTTGAACTATTATAATGTGTACCAATAAAAAACACTTCCATGGAATAGCTGCCAATCTCGCCTCACCTCTCTTGTAGGAGCAGTACAGTACTGCTTATCTGAAGTTAGCCGTTCCGAACTACCGCGCTGGCAAAATTGCATACCGAAGTGTTTTTATACATAAATATACACCTGCTAAAACCACTTGCGGACAACTTCAGACAAGCTTAATTATTTCGAACAAACTTTACTATGCGGAAAAGGGAGATGGCATTAGATCGACAGTAGTTTTATAAAAGTGTTCTTTATTGGCACACGACAAGAAAGTTTAAAACGCTTTACCCGAATCAATAAATACTTTATTAAAACATATAATTATTATAGACCGCATAAAATGTATAAAGCTGGTGTTCTAATTATAAAATACAGCCATCGAAACAGTGGAACTGTTACGACCCCATTGCTCTAAAATATGTAATTTCTATTTGTTTTAAGTTTCTAGCTAGCAAACTGTATTTTAGCTCTAAAAAAATAATAATCTGCTCAAATAAAAAATCATTCAAAAGGTTATACATATTAAAAGGACTCCAGTTCGAATCCTGCCTGAGGTCGGTTTTTCTTTCAGTATATTCTATTTGTAAATGACGATAATCCCATCTAGCCGTTTTCGGCCAAAACGATTGCAATACTTAATTTCCGATCATGGAGTTTAAGAGTCTTATGCTCGCTGTTTAAATTCAAAGTTTATTTAAGATATGTAAAAACTGCTAGAATTTGCGCAGTAAGATTCCGAGTGGACTTGTAATATTGAAAGGTCCTACGCAAACTTTTGGTAATGATGTGGGCACATAATCGAAGCCTTTGCATTTTTATTTTTAAGTGTAATTATTTTGTCTAATCTGTGTATGTGCACATTTTTTGTAAATTACATAATACTTGAAGAAGGGAGACGAAATCAACGACACAGCATATTTCATTATCATGTTTTCTAAGTCTGGCAACTTCATTATATCCGTCCTTTATACTTATCTAAAAAGTGCTTTCCATTCATAATTATTATGTTTTTCATAATCAAAATCTATAATATAATCGAATTCTGAGAAAAATGTTTTTTTGAAACTACCTTCATCAATGCATACATATGCATCTTGACTTGTAGTAAGACCTTTTTTATCAAGTTAATAACAAGAATGAAATAGGTACCTACTTGATAATTACAATTTGCATGTAAATAGTAGCATGATATCACAGTAAGATGAGGTCAAACGGGGTATGTCTATACTGCTTTAATGATAATGGGCGTTAGCTACACCTAGTAACTGATCTACGAAAATAATAAATTATAGTATTCAGTGTAATTAATGTATGTTGTCCTATTTCACCCCGTTTTACTTCGTTTCCTTAAAAATCCGATGCATTTCTGAGCTTTATTTATTAACCATTAGTATACATTCGGAATTAATTTTGATACTATATTTTAAGCTACTATGTGACGATAAGAAAATTACCTGAAATAGTGTTAAATCAATATTAATGGAGATTTAATAGGCAGCTTCAATCTAGGTATACAAATGTATAATATAGGGAAGCCATAAGTGTCGTCCAAATAAAAGATTTTAAGGCCCAATATACTAATCCAATCTGTAATAATCTTGGAATAGACTTAGAAACCTTGAATGAGCCGTTGCAGCTCCATTTTAAATTTCAACCCATATCCTCAGATCAAATAAAAAGTTAAGATGTCAGTCGAAGTATCGAAAGGTCGACTGACAAGATAAGGCGTAGTTAACTAATACATAGGTATGTGCGTGTAATTGTGTATTGTACACCGTTAGGCGTAGTTTTAGCCGGCCTCACTTCTTTGTTCGCAAAGTTCCATCTTAACTTTTTATTTGATCTGAGCCCATATCCGGAAAAACTAACTACGAATAGTTTCAAATAAGCCTAGATCTAGATATGTCTAGATTATTCTTTTGGTCGTCATTTATTGGGCTAACTTATATAAAACACTGTCGTTACCGGTAATACTGGCCGTTGAAGTTTCTTAGTCTGCAATTCTGCATGCTATGTAAAGTTTGAATGCAGTCCATCTATATTGGATGATAGATAAATGAAGCGTGCGCTTACCTTACCATGTTTTGTTATCAATACTTTAAAGTTTAAACAATGCAATATCGTAACTTATTTATTAAAGAACCAGAATATTCTTTACTTGTTTTATTACTTCTTCTAGAGAGTAACCTGTAATTATAGATAAAATCTCAATAAATAGGAACATGGTGGTCAGGGTGGTTTAATAAATAAAACGCGTATGCTATGTATTGAATGGAATTTTAAATTTATTAAACCTACCTATCTAGTAATATTCATAATCTTCACATCTCTGTTACACATTAGTTTGTATCACATGGATTTGAAAATTATTTTGTTAAAAAATATCTACTATGATATTAGAAGCTATAATGCATACTTTTTATAAAATAAATAAAAAAGATATTAAACAATTTGATCTCCTGTGTGTGAGTGTGAACGCATCTCAATCTATTTCTAGTTTAACAATAAAAATTTGAAAGAATTTGTTGGACCTACCTACCTAGAAATTAAATAAAATTAAAAATATGTATACATATATATATTAAGTAAAATAGTCGAATGCTGTTATTATGCACGTGCAAATTCCTGCAAGTCTTTTAAACTACATTGGTCCTTAAACAAACTAAAAACAAAATGCAAACTGTAATATATGTTTATAAATGTTGGATAAACTACTTGCTTAAAACGAGGATAAAAGAAATAGGTAGATAATAACCACACCACGCCAGATGGTTATCAGATCCGTGCTACGCTTTGCACGCGCCGATTGTACATTTCTTTACATACCTATGCTGACAAACAAACAACATGTATATAAAATATTTCTTGTCTCTTATTCGATGTTGTTGAAAACGCACGTATCAGTCAACAACTTAACACCAAAAATACAGATTAGCAGTAGCAGAGTACTACAAAATTTCATCGACAAAATTACACTCTCCATGTGATAAATATTTCTATATAAAAATAAATATCGACTCTAATACACATCTAAATCTCAAATCATTAGCAAGCTAGACTATAATACGCTATGGCCACACAGAACATTTTGTTTTAACATCACACTACTTCAATATATTCCAGACGCGATCAAAAACACGATTTGTGACGATCTCTTACGTATATCCAACCAATGAACAGTAGAAAGTGAACACACTTGAATATTTAGACAAGACGCTAAAAACCAATGACTTTTCAATGTTAAATTTTTACTCCTCTAAAAGAAATATCTAGATTACGAATTTCTCTCTCCAGTCAATTTTAACACAATATAGTCACAAGTTTCGTTACTATAATATCAAATTAAAACTACAATTGTTAGCAGTCGATTCTAATGTGCTTGGAGGGTATTTCAATTAATTTACAACTATTTTTGATAATACCTATCTATAGATTGACAATTTAAGAAAAAAACAACATACAATACGATTGACTTGTCGAGTTTATATAGAAAGATGTCTACCATGGGTAGATACCATACCTATTTCCGGGTAAATAAAAACGACGACAGCTATTTAGATTCTCTCTTCGCAGCTAAAAAAACTGAAATATGTGAAATTGATTCAGCCCGATGGACTGATTTAAAAACACTCCCAGTTATGAAATAACATGACATCCTTTCAAAACCTTCATCCCAGAGATCTGTTCGTGCTTTGATCAAACCGAGTCAGTACCTATACAAAATGTGCCGTGTCGACATAATATTAAAAGGGTCGCGGTGCACAGCGGAGGCGCCTTATAAGGCAATCAATCCAACGATGTGCTCATAAAAAATACACACGCAGCCTTCATGTTATATACGTTCCGCTCTTCGAAATAATGTAAACCATTCTACCCGTTAGATCTTATACGATTAGGGGTTCAACCTAGTACGATTATGGAAATGTCGCGCTAGGATTCTATAGTGGAATGATATGATTTTGACAAAATTACATTGATTAAATGAAAGGAAATTTCAACAAAAAATCTAAGATACTTTTATGCTCATTAGCCCGTAAGCATTTCCCGCCTTTTTCTGTTTTAATAAAAACTGTGCGAACTACGCGCGTCTCCACAGATAGAAGACATAATATCCAAATTAACGAGCAACTCAGCTGTGCGCCGCGCCATTCAACATTGTATATATCTGAATATTAAAAAGGCGGCTGTGGTCATATTGCTTCCGTTTTTACGATACAAGACGCTTCTACACACTTAAAACAATGTCCATTACAATTTGAAAACACTACTTAAATCTAAGTTACATATCTAATTTAAATTTGTTATCACTATTATAATATTATATCCATATAAAAAAAACTTAAAAGTTTCGTAGTATAAATATATTTACTTTGACTGCCACACTGCACACATGTACCTCGGACTCCAGATAATGAATTCAAATCCATAAACATTCGTATCTCATCTCATTATTGTCATGTCAAAACACAATTTCAAATCTAGATTTGATTTATTTTCAAGAACTAAGTGAAAGTACACAATATGTACCTAATCAAAAAGTACCCTACGGTACTTTATTCAGGAAACAGAAGTCCACACTAATAGATAAGTATGCGTGTATATATATATATACACGCGGTGACGCAATCATTCATTGGCGTCCGAAGCACTGGCGACGTGGCAGCCTAGTTTTAATAAGTATTAAAATATAAATAGAAATATTGTATTTATAAAACGTGTTGTAGGAAACTTGTTTTAATTACGAGTAAAAAGTTTTGATTATAACAATGTATGATATTTGATCCGGAAGCATAACATCCGGTTTAAAAGCAGCAAAAATTCTTTGAGACTTCTCAAAAGGAAGAAAAAAAAAGAGGGTATTTTCGTACGCGTCTACTATAGAATAGAGTAATCTCTCCAAACACTGTATTACAAAACTGATATATTCTCAGCACTTAATTTAGTGGTTGCTTTATACGACCAAGGAGGACTAAATTGGTCACCCACTCGTGCACGCTTGTAAGGGCCCAAATTACGACGTGTTAGGGGGAAAGAGGGATCTCTCTCACTACCTTAAAAGTGATCGTTTAACGGCCCAGGAGTGACACATTCAACAATACGCAGGCATATACTCAAATCATTTATAAATAAGCTAGATAAAAGAAATTTTGTGTAAATAACCTTTTTATTTTTCCGCCATGGAACAACCGTAAAAATAAAGGGCAGTAACACCGGCTCGTGTCACAAGAAAAATTATAACTTCAGTTGCAGAATAAGAAATATTTTCAAGTAAGTTTACAGAAAGTGAGAAATATTTGCGTTGAAGAAAAATAAGATTTTATTACATTTAAATCGAATATCCGTCGCGGAAAAAACACATTTTCACCTTAAAAATGCACTTAATGTATCGCCTGGTAGAAAATAATAATTAAATGCGTTTAATGTGCCTAAGTGGAAGTTATAAAATGTGATATTGTCTAAACAATATTGTAAAGAAGAACAATGCTTTATTTACAATATTGTAAATGTTGTTTGTCGAAAGTATTCGCGGTTCAGACGCCCAGATTACAAGGTGGGGGTTACCGTGAATACGAATAATTCAATATAAATATAATATCTAGTGATTATTTGGGAATGTTAACTTAAAATGCGCTACATTTTATATATAAATCTACTTTTACAAGCGATCTCTAAGGACGACATGATTTTATTAAATAACCAATACTTAATCCTCCAGCAGCTTAATATTTTCTTTTCTTAAACAATCAAGTCAGTCTATACAACCTCATGTTAACTAAGCCCTCAGGTGTAAGACACTAACCTACTAACTTAAAATACTTTGGATTCAATAGAGGCCGTATTAAGTGGTAAGATTTGTGAAGATTTTCCTTAAAAAAATCCTATAATAATTAATAATTTCGTTTAGTAAGAGTACATAATTGCAAAATACTGATGTCAAAGCACTGAAAAAAATATTTTTTAATTTAAATTACTCCTAATTACTATTTCGCTTCACTTAGCATTTTAAAATAAAAAACGAATATAAATAAACCTAATTTCTGATATATAATTCAATTTCCACTCATACCTACACAATCACCTGCCGCAAAATTATTTTGTCGCCCTGACTTAACAGCTTTCGAAAACCGTTCTGCTATCCATCAACGTAATACTTACAACATTTGTAAGCGCCGCCGCTAGAGATCGGGAGTAAAACAAAAATGAATTTAAAAACTATAAGATTCTTTTTATCGCAAAAGCGCTAACGAAACGCTTGATGCAAATTGATTGATAAATTTAAACAGTACTTATTCGTGAAATTTCTATGATGACAGTCTCGTGAATGAAGCACATAATCTTGTCTACAAAAATATACACTTTCTTTAAATACGTACGGGGCATCTATCTAGACAAGTTTAGTATGTCGAGCATAAAGTTGTTTGAGCTTGCAGCCAGCGCGTCCGCGCCACGCTTCCACTAAACAACTATTACTATGCTCACGATTTTAATACGTTAATAGAAAAATTTGGTCCTTAGATGGCTAGTAATTAGTTTAAATCATAAAATGCAATAAACACGAGGAAGCCGAAACAAGCTTTTATTTCTCGTCATGATAGCCGTATTATACTCTCAACTCCAATGTTATTCTAATCTGAATAATGTAAAATGATTTGTAGATATCTGTATAAAACTAAATACTACATTTTAATATTCTCCAATACTTATCATCGCTAATATATTCATGGCCGTGCTTCCATCAATATCAATACATAATATTATATAACTTACATATAAATTGAGTCACAGTGAGAATATCCAAATCGATACAAAATTTTCTTAACATCTATGATCCTTGGTGAAAGCATAACCACAAAAAATTAATTTTCAAGTTATAAACCTCATAAATACCTATTATATATAAATAGTTAGTATGTTTGTTTATGAGTAAAAGCAACAGTCTACCAATACGAGAGGCTAATAAACAAAATTGTTAACATCAAAAGCATTAAACCCATACCATTATGTTTTAGTATGTGGTAGTTATATCATTCTGATAATAATGTTAAATACCAACAAAGGTATTTTTATAATAAATCTGCAACTTTGGTGAGCAGGTGAACATGATAAGTCAACAATGAATAGAATTTAAGTTTAGCTATTGTCATTAGACAGATATTCAATTACTAATGAGGAATTATTTTTACGCATTCACCGTTATGTCACCATTACGGCGTGTATTGGGCTACAGTAGGCCTCGAAATAGACATTTGTATCGGAAATATATATCATTTAAAATTTGAACGCTATCTTTATCATTTGTTTTGCTCATCTACTCCCAATTAGAAAAATGTTGAT
>OY292521.1:2567936-2596283 GCA_958496365.1 Subacronicta megacephala
GGGATGTTGACGGGCGCCGAGGCCGGCAGCAGCGCCTCGCCGTCGGCCAGGTCGCGGTCCAGTGCCGCCACCAAGTTGAGCGGGTCGTCTAGATGTAGATCGTCGAGTGCGTTACCGACCACGTCGTGTAGTACGGCGGCGTCGAAGGTGGCGCGCGCCGGCCAGGCGGGGGGCGCCGCCTTGTGTTCGTCGGGGCGCAGCGCGCGGTTCCCGGAGCCGCCCGACGACGTGGAGGCGCACTCGGAGCCGTCGCCGCTGCCGTTGCTGACGGGCGCCAGGGCGTTGTGCGGCGATGCGGCGCGCTCGACTTTCTTGTCCGGGGGCAGCGCGGAGGACAGCAGCTCGGCCAGGCTGGTGCCACACTCCAGCGCGCCCAGCTCCCTCGCGCCCAGCTCCTCGGCTGCAACAGGCGGCACATGAACAAACTTGCCCGGACCCAAGAGGATGGTGCCTCGCTAACTCGTTATACTTACGTTCGACGTGTGCGAAGGCACAGAACAGTCCGCGTGGGCAGTAGCCGGCCTGCTGCACGTCGTTGCACTTGGTGGACTTGTAGATCTCCGGGTGGAACTGCTGCTCGGTGCGCGTGTGGCAATAGCCACAGGCATCGCCCGCTTCGCAATTACTTGGTTCACCCCACTCTTCACCATGCTTCACATTTGGACACGGCGTACTTCGGTATTTATATTTTCTTGGTGACCTACGTTTATCCTAAAAAATATGAATATTTTATTAATATTGCATTTACTATAGTCTGCATTATATCACAACCATGCTAGTGGTAAGTATGATACTCACTTTACTATTATGATATTGTGGACAAGCATATCCTTGTCTACATAACCTAGGTGGTCTTTTACATGGTTCTGTTTTATATGATGATAATACATAATTCGTATCTGAAAAAAAAATATTTTTCATAAAAAGCATATTCAAGGGTTTGTATATTGAAGGTGGTACTGAATCTTATTTCTTGTTTTTCTGTTTTAAAATAAAATGGATGGTAAATTGTAAATCCGTAATTGGCTGTAAAAGTTACTGTTTGCTTATCTGCTATTTTTAAGAGCTGTGGATTATGTGATGAATTAAATAAATAATTAGACGCAGCATACCTTGCCACTTGGGGTCTTCATTCTGCAGGTTCCTCTCCCTGTCTAGTGCGTTGGGCGCGGCGGCGGCGGCGCCCGCGTCGGGGTCGGGCGCGTCCCCGTCGTGGAGCTCCCGCACGTCCAGCACGGGCGGGCGCAGGTCGGGCGCCCCGTGTGCGAAGGCGCAGTGCGCGCCGTTCTTGGTGCAGAGCCCGCGCGCGTCCGTGTCGTGCACGCACATGCAGGTCTTGTAGTACCGCAGGTGGTAGCGCCGCTCCGTGTCGCCCGCCGTGCGGTGCAAGTATGGACATCTACACCGTACACACACACACACATACACATTACTCTAATATTATCACCAACACAATGTCGGTTGGTTGGATGACACTCTACATATTACACTGCAAATGTTACTCAGATCATTTTAATTATAAATAACTGATACTTATAACAGGGCAATGGTCTGTTTTCCAAACTGATTCAACACATTCACTTATACTTTTGAAACATAAAGTGATGTGGCCCAGAAAGAGGTGGCGGGATGATTTGGATGTGTACTGTGAAAGATGATTTGCGGTGGTGTAAGAAAAAAGTACCAGGAAGGAATTGGGAAAGGCCTTTACCCAACAGTGGGACAGTAATGGCTAAAATAAAAAAGTAGGCAATATGTTTAAGCAAACCGCTCTCCCTAAAGAAAATTGTTAAACAAGTCTAATAATATTTTTTTGGATTTACACAAGAATATTTTGATAGATAATTAGAATAACTCATATTTACAATGCCAAAAATTTAGTCGTCTTAGTCTTAATAGCCGAAAGAAGAAATGTCCCAACAAATTTCATCTAATTCAAAGGGTCTCAGTAAATATTTTAAAACCCTTTTGACTTCTCAGTGAAAACCAGTAGTTAGTCTTTTTTTGCTTCTGTTATTCATATTGAAACTCATCCTATGACTGTTGGAGGATGGGCATGGGGTCCATACAAAAATGCTAATGGTACCAACTTTCTATAACATAACATACATACATACATATACTCACAATGACTTTCTCCCACAAGGGTAGGCATAAACTATAGACCGCCACTTGCTATGACTCTTGCATACGTCGCCCTTCTTCCACATTCATACATATTTTCATACACATGTGCCAGTTGTGAGTAATTCCCACCTGACCAATAAAGTTGGTGTATGTATAACATAAATAACATATATTTAAAATAATACTATATATTCTATCAAGTGAAGTCTTGATTTAACAACAATATTGTCCTCATGTAACTAATTAGCTGTTATTGTAGATTTGGAATAAACAACTTAAAGTTTCCTGCTAGCTCTTAACCAATAACAAAAAAATAAAAATAAATTATACTACCTTTTTATGTTAATATCTGATGGTTTAAAATTACTCTGGACAGGTTTACCTAAGGCTAACTCTGTGTTTCCACTGACAACAAAACATGTTCTACAGCTATCTATCCCACTCACTCTTAGAGAGATAGACAGATGTTTGCAACATGTTTTGTTGTCAGGGTAAAGCATACATGAAAGTAATTTCAACACAACATACATTATGTGTACACAATGCTCTATTTTTCTTTACTTATCTTATTTAGTAAATAATCTTGGCAATTGTCCTTAATGATTATTTTTTAAATAACTGTTTGAATAATATAATTATTAGTTCCAAGTTATAATTAGTAGTATAAGGTTAAATAATGGTTGTTTATATGGTAAATGAGACCCATGCCCAGCAGTAGGACAATGTAATGGGTTGATGATGACAAAAGAAATAGATTTAAGGAGTTTACCTAGTTTCCTAAATGGCAACCTAAATTAATTAATGAAATATAACATTAAAATTTGTAAACAAAACATTACTTTTTTTTTATAATACTTTCTACAGACTGCATTAATTTAATACTAGATGGTTCTTTATTATGTCATTATGTCTTAAAAATAAGAGTATTTTTTTATGCTTGTTCACTTTATAGGAAAATTGGAAGAAAAGAGAATGCTTCTGCCCTACAGTAAGACACTACGAGCTACAGGCTTTTAATCTGAGAGTAACAAATTACAGATTACCCTGTATCAAAAAATAAAGTATTTTGGGCTGAATATTATTAGCCATGATATCAACAACAAAAAAAAACAATTTCAAAACAAAACTGTGAACAATAGGCCATATCAATATTACCTCAATAAATTCAAGAGGTGGATCAAACTACACTAATCACATATTCCGATTGCACATTCTTAATTTGGTCGAGTTACACTTCAAAGCAGTAAACAAAATTATGGAAACCAATTAGGATCAAGTAAATGTCGATCCTCAATAATATAATAGCATTCAGCGTCAAATTATGCATTTACAGGCTTTATTTCGTTAGTATAAAGTGAGTAAACAAAGCAAAATGTACAGGAAAACAAAGCTACGACACTCACTCGTCTCCATCCTCACAAATGCCCGAAGTCTCGTTATATTTTGTACAATAGTTATCTGCGCTATAGTTGAAAGTTCCATCTCTTTTTCTAACCGGCCTTCGTCGTCTTTGGTTATTAAAATGCCAATGAAAACATGTAAAAGGTCTATGTTGTGTACATTTGTGTTGTAAGAAAGACGGACACTGTTCTACTCGAAACTCCTTTAGATATCTGGAACATAAATTCGTAGACTCAGAGCTAATACACTTCATTGAACCTCACATGGAACACTACCACTTCACATATAAAACGAATAAATAGCAAATAATTACTTATAATGATTTGGTTTTTCTGTTTGAGCTGCTAACAAAGGTTTAGATTCCGACGGCATTTTGGAAAACTATTATTGCGCCTCTCGCGTCGCGCAGGGCACGCTCACCGACAACCAATTAAAATTCAATATAGGATCACGTGACGCATAATATTTTAGAAAGGGAAAAAAGGTAAATAAGTTTCTATTATTTATAATCATATTAATCACTGAAATCACATAACAATTTAATTTTAAATGGCCTTGAACTTAAACAGGCGTTATCTCAGAAGGAGGACGTACTTAATTTCGTACGACATCAAAAAAACAAGCTCAATCAATTTGACAGATAGTACTGTCAAAGTTGTATATTTTCTACTTAGTTCTCCTCCTCTTTGTAATACTGTTGCAAGAAGGAGACAAAAAATAGGACACAAACTTCTACATCAAATAACAATGAAATGGACGAAACCAAAATGAAACCGAAAATGAGAAAGGAAAGGTGGCCACAGAGTACCTATTATTTACTTACTAGCTTTTACCCGCGGCTTTGCTAATGTGGATGAAGAAGCAATTTTACTATTTAAAAATAAATCACCAAGAAGCAAAAACAGAAACTAACTTTTAGTGATGAGTTCTTGCATGTAGCACCTGTCCAACTATTTGAGATAAGATTTACCCCAGTTTTTAAGTTGGAGCAGATGACTTATTTTGTTAACAGGTAAAACAAAATTAAAATATATTTAATAGTACTCAATACTCAATACAAACTACTATAAATAAATATCTTTATTGTTCTCCATAACATTGTTAGATGTTATGATATCACAATAGTATATGCGCTAATAAAGTGAAAAATGAAAGCGTTAGCTTGGCCGCCAAATTCCAATTTAATTTCTGTTTACCCGACTACAATAAAAGGGTAATAAGTTTAACAGGCTATGTAGTAAGTATTTAATTATTTATGTATCGAAAACGCTGATCAAATTTTCAGAAAGACCATTAATTTATTAAGTAAGAAGATAACGAAATAAAACGAAAGGAAACAATGAATACACCTTTCGTTTTGGTTTGTCTGATTATTTCCTTTACAAAGCAAAATTTTTTAGAAACGTAATTTGTTAGTGCCAGATGTTTTTAATAAAAGTGGAAACTTAAAACGAAAAACGTAAATAGAGCCCCCTCTCAAGTCCCCACCCCCACCTAAATCGTCTTAAGTAGTAATAAATGAATGACGCCAAAATAGTCGATTGAAACGTCTTTGGCGCGAAATTAATTTTTTCCACGGGTATGGAAATTGCGACATCAACAATAGTTTATTCACGATTAAATAATAAAACTTTTAGCTTAAAAGTCGCTATCGTAGGAGATTTAGGTGTAAATTGTAATTTTACAACGAATCCATTATTTACACCTCAAATACATTTTAATTCGATTTTAACTAGGGATGTTAAAAAAAAATCGATTATTATTTCATAAAAATCGTTTTTTTATGAGGGATTATTATTTTGAAAAAAAATCGATTATTTATTAATAGATTTTTTTATTTTAAGCGTCCCCTTTTTCGATTTTTTTCTACTGGCGGCCATTAAAAAATAACAATGCAACACCGCTACCCTGTCCATTTGATGGGGGGGGGGGAGTCTGTTTCGATATTATTTTGCAAATTTTTCGTATACAAGAGGTGTGATATTTGGGTAACACTATTATTGAATAATATATATAATTATAAGAGTGATATTTAGGTAACACTATTATTGAATATATTCACTAGCTCATTTTTAGCATACCATACCTATTAGTCAAATATTAGTCAGCCATTTTGAGACTCCGTATTCATTACTCTAACATAATATTGTTAACTCACCTATTCTCAGTATTCGTTACTCTAACATAATATTGATATCGTACCTATTCTCCGTATTCATTACTCGAAGATTATTTATTTATTATTGAAATCGTACCTTATTCTCTACATTATAGAGAATTATCAAAAAAATCGATTTTTTTAGAAAAATCGATTATTATTTTATTAAAAATCGATTTTTATAATCGATTTTTTTAAGGGAAATAAAAATCGATTATATAATAATCGATATTTTTATCGCAAAGTCACATCCCTAATTTTAACACACCGGTGTCTTTTTATATAATATTTTGGTATAGCTTCAAAGGCCTTTGTGCCATACACAAAGTATTTGGATTCGTACATACAGCTCTCTGAGAACTTGAGTAGGTAGTGAGAACGGCTCAAGCTCGGCCACGGACTAGGTTGACCATTATACGTGTTTTGTAGCAGGATTTGTATTTTTGTTATCGGCCACTCACAGACGAGAGTCAGAAGAGGGTCTATTAGATAATAATTAAACCGTCAGCCTTGGGGGCGAACTTCAAATTTTTCTTGGTTTTTCACTAATTAGGAATATGCATGAAGTTTAAATTTGCCTAATATATTTTTTTCCGGAATCTTAAACATACATAAAGTATTATTGTAACAACATTTTGTTACATAATTGTTATTTATTTGTATAAATTAATAAATAAAACGTGCTAATTATGCGAGGGAAATTCAAATTTACAAAACGCGCTGTCATTGGTCGAACGAAATGAAACGTCACGGGCATGGAGAAAAGAAAAAAGGATTTTTTTCTCTCCTCCGTTGTCACGGGCCACGACATTGAATTTAATCACATAGTCGAAAGCTGCTAGAAGAGGAATTATCTTGGAAATATATTTTAATTTGTGTGTCTTGAGCGATTTTCGTCAGTGGTTTCGTCAGTGGACTATATACGATGACCGAAAGAAGAAAAAAAAACTTTATCGGGAGTAGTTCTGATAGTATTTTTTCATTTTGGTACTATGCAATATAGATAGAAAGGGGTTTTAGCTTCTTCCATGGTAAAATCTTTAAGAATTAACCAAAACACCTGTAATAAGCAAACACTTCTCGCGATGATCGCGGCCCATGCCGTCATCTGAAGCGCGCGAAAATGGCGGCGTTTAAACAGCAGAATTTTGGATATGTATGTTGAATGATATTTTAAAAAAAATTTGAACATTCCCGGGAATTATTATATCTTCTATTGTGTTGTTATGATGTATAATATTAATAAAAAAAAAATGCATGCATGTTCCTAATTATTCGGCTATAAAGCTGTAACACATTTTATGTGCATGGTTGTAGGAATTGCGACATCAATAATAACTTATTCGCGATGGAGTATAATTTTTTTCTTAAAAATTGCTATGGCCTAATATATTGGTGTCAAATAGTGGATTCAGCAAAAAATTACGATAGAGATATACCTAAAACTTGAATTTCACGCCCAAGGCTGACGCTTTAGCCTTAATTCCCGACCTTTCGGATTCTTTAAGGTATCCAAATTTCGGTTGTATTTTGAAAAAAAAACAAACAATGGAATGTGAATGAAGTGAAAGAGATATGCAAGAGTCGTAGCAAGTCGGCGGTCTATCGTTCTGTCTACCCCTGTGGGAAAAAGGCGTGTGTATTTTTGTAATAATGAATAATTATAAAAAAATATTTAAAAAATTACTATTAATGGCAACACCTAAAACTTACAACCAATCACAAAAGTTCGTTCAGAAAATGCATTTAAGTTAGCCAATCATAAAGCCTACATTACTGACCAATCAAACATAGTCTAGATCTTTTGACTCCACCAATCCGCTACTAGAAATATTGGCGTCAGTTTCACCCGCCATTCCCTTCGACGCCATCTTGAGCATATGATCTTTGTTGTCGATCTCATCTCCTGATTTTATTTTTCTAGTAAATTGTGGTTTATTTCATAGGAATATCCTTAAAAGGTGTGTAAATCAATAGTATTGTATCTAATAATTAAGTGGGAATGAAATGTGTTTGATGAATACTTAGTGTTTCGTGAATTTCGATAATTTAGTTTTGGTGGTGAGGTCAGTGTTACTTTTCTATTATCATAACATTATTATTGCTTTTTTCAGTAAAAGATGGCCCGTACTAAGCAGACCGCGCGTAAGTCCACTGGAGGTAAAGCTCCTCGCAAACAGTTGGCTACTAAAGCAGCACGTAAATCGGCGCCAAGCACTGGTGGCGTTAAGAAACCTCACCGTTATCGCCCTGGTACAGTAGCGCTCCGAGAAATCCGTCGTTACCAGAAATCTACCGAATTGCTCATCCGTAAACTGCCCTTCCAACGTTTGGTGAGAGAAATCGCCCAGGATTTCAAGACCGATTTGCGTTTCCAATCTGCTGCTATTGGCGCTCTGCAGGTGAGTGAGAAGTGAATTTCTTAGGTTTACACTTACCTTAAAATTGTAATAAAGCTTTTGAATGTAAAAAAAACTCAATGTGCAAAACAAGAAGGTTTATTATTTTGTGAATTCAACACTCCTTTGAATTTCAGGAAGCAAGTGAGGCGTACCTGGTTGGGTTGTTTGAAGACACAAACTTGTGTGCTATCCATGCTAAGCGTGTCACAATCATGCCTAAAGACATCCAGCTTGCCCGACGAATCCGTGGCGAGCGTGCTTAAACTTAATATTAGTGTACTTTAATCATAAATTATTTGTAATAGATCTAAATTCCATAACATTTTATAACTTCTCGTTTAATTTTAATTAACAACATTTCATTACGATAAGGATGCGGCAGCAGAACTGAGTTTTTATTAATTACATTCTTATTGTGTAAGTTGACTCCACTTATGTATGAAATACTGTTATTTTGAGTATTTGTTACATCTATTGGCAGGATTTCCTGCATAAGCCGTCTTGTGTTAGTAACTTGTAATTTTACAACTTAAGTAGTTTATTAGGTAATGTGAACCATGTGCAGTGTGAGAATTCTGTGTTTGGAGTAATTAAGTTGCATCTTATGATGTTTAATGAGAAAATTGGTGTTAAATAAATATGATTAGGGTCTAATATATTGTATTTTCTTTTGCCTTTAAATCCATCCTATCCATTATAATGAAAAAATACCAGTCAACTAGCTTTGTGACAAGTTACAATAACAGTAATTCTAAGACTACTCTGACTAAACAATTACCACATGTTACAATCGTTGGTGTAGCTGTCAATTTGATGACTAATCCTATTACCAGTAATTTCAACGTAGTTATGAGTAGGTGGTATAGTAAATACGTAAATAAAATTTCTGTAGTTAATCTGTAAAAAGTGGTATGGCATGACTCCCAATGCTAGGTTCTTTCTGTAAATAAATACATTGTTGAGCTGAAACCCTTCGTAACTGATCTTTTTAGTAGAGAAGAGATCTTATACGTGTGATAAGAGAACATTTGAAAACACCATAATTCAAATTGTGTTGGCTAGGTAATTTGTGAATATTATTACGTGTTTCTCAATTGCCGATTCTGTGAGGGATCTGTAGGTAGCGAATAGAGAACGACGTTCCTAGTGTGTTCAAAAACCTATTATTCCGATCTGGGAATCGAACCTAGGACCTCACGCACAATAACGGCGCCCGTGCTACGAGTCCGTTGAGGGTAAACATTATTTTACTGATGGAAGAGCTTCAATATTCTTTCTGCATGGCTTTTTATTGATATCTCATGGACCCAAACGAAGTTGCGCGTGAACAGTACATAAGAAGCTAAAGGTGGATTCTGTAGTCTCAATAAGGTAAACAACAAACCTGTTAACAATGCATAAACATACACACAAGCCAGTGGTAAGAGAAGAGCCTATGTCAAAATTAAATAGGTAGTAGGTAGTCCAAATTGGGACAGGTAAAAAAATATTCCATAGGTACCTACCCTCAAATATTATTATTGGTATGAACCAATATTGATTTCTCTAATGTGCTTGCATAATAAAATTGTCATAGCAAATAGGTATGTACTTTTTGTGGCAAGGATAGATGAGCTTGCCACAATTTTTTTGCTTGCCAACAATAAATTATATAGCGTATGGAATAGAGTTGCAGCTTCAAAAGACATGTGGCTCACAAGCTGCAGGTTGCTGACCCCAGCACTAGACCAATAAATAACTAATTTGAAAGTTATTTATTTATTCAAATAGATCTTAACCTTTTGAACGCCAGAGTATAAACGTATTGCTGTACCCCTGACGCCAGGCCACTTTTTCTGTCAAATTCCACAAGGTAGTGAAAACACACTAAAGTAATAATTAAATTGTTTATTTCTTAATATGGTGCGACATATATTTGTGACGTTGGCGTTCAGGGTAAGATTTCGTTTGTCACATATATGTGACAATGGCGTTCAAAAGGTTAAATACTAACTGCCATACAAGAGACGAAAGGCTAAATAGTAGGTACAGTCATAAATTCCCTGACTCCTAAACTAGGGAAATATCGTGTAACTTAGGGGTCAGTGATGCTCCGTTACTTGTTCAAGGTATCAGCCTATATAATCTAGTTCACCTGTGTGTATGGGTGGGTATGTGTGTGTGTGTGCCTGTGTGTGAATGAGTTAGTGGCGGAGAGATTTTAGATAAAACAAGATTAACTCATCCTAAAAAGTAATAATAAAAGGCACTGATTAACTATTCCAAATTAATATATTATGAAAGTAATTAGCTACTGTGTACATGACTATTTCACTTAAATATCTATGCAACTAGTTTATTCTCTTGTTCTTCTAATTGTTTGAGTCTCTCTTCTATATCTGTAACACTTTTACCATGTTCTTTATTGAATTTATATGATTGCAAAAGTTGTTCTTTCTCTAGACCTTTTATTCTATCATATAATGATTTATTGAATTCAAGGTCCACATCATTCTCTTCCCGTAAAACACAGAAGTATATTAGGAATACAGCAACACTTCCAACCACTGAAAATGGCTGATACCAAGGCATGTCACTGTCTACCCTTCTTAACAAAGGCCTTGTTGTTTTCCTGGCTGCTTGACTCGTTGAAAATTTGATTGGTTCATTTTCACTTGCTTCAAGTTTACTGCTAAATGATCTACGCAACCTACACTCACGAGCAAACCTGTAAATGATGGAATCAATTGTAAAATGACAACAGACACCTCTTGACTCATTGTTTGAAATCTTCAAATTAATGTAACACACATACCGAAAGTAGTTAAGGAAGTATCTATTCATTGTGTCCAATTAAGGTTTATATCATCGTAATTATTTTCTGGATTGTCCAAATATCAGATTACAACTCCTGATCGTTTATTTTTTGTACAATCTTCTCTCTCTCCTCATTGTCATATGTTTGACAATTTTGACATTGACAGAATGGACACTGACAGTGGCATTTTATTTTCTTGTTTTTTTGAATAGCTGCAGAGGCCTTTGTACTAGTGTATAAATTAAATGACAAAGGCTAGGAACACACTAACTTAAACTCGACATCAAGAGTTGTTTTCTTAGAAGAGACTACAAAATACCTTTAAATAACATTAGCTGCGATTTCCATTGAATATTGTAGGGCATTTTTGATTCTAGAAATTACAAAATAAGTTATGCATTAGTAATGAAATGAACAATACATGCCGAACCTAGAAACAATAAATATAGAACAAGAGATACCACAGTAAAATCTCGTATAATTATTTATTAGTTGTATGGATGTAAAATGTTAATTTTATTTATGAATGATATATATGTATCTATTCGATATAAAAAAGTACTACTTAAATAGGACTCTGACCCTCCCAATCCTTAGATTACCCAATAGTCTAAGTCCCAATCCTACTTATAAACTCCTAACTAATCGATTTTTGAACGTAGCAGATATTCAAGAAAACATATCTTCATCTTTAGGTATCAAGAGAAATAATAGCAATTATAATTATACAGTATGTATAATTGTCTATCCTGATAATGAGTAAATCCATAAAGAACCCGAATAAAATTGCGTAGGTACATACATACAGGTTGTATTTTGAGGTATTTGCTCCAACCAAATACCTCGGCATCAAATTAATTTGGTTAGGGTTGCAATATAATTGGCGACTCCGATTATTTTTTGCACAATATCACTCTTTTATGTGCAACGTCTCGTTAGGCATTTTTTTTAAGTTAAGTTACTTTTCATTATCAACATCAGCCTATGTAGTCGACTGCTGGACGTAGCCCTCCCATTCCCATTTCACTCTGTCCGCCGTTTCGTTTCTCTCTTCCAGCAACCCTTTCGCAAATAACTGCTCTATTTGCCTGAGGACGTCCTAAACGAAATTTGCGGTCACGCCATTTAGTACGATACTTCCATATGCGATTCTTCATTGATACCACTTAGTCAACTTACCGGATAAATTCTTCTCCATTTTCAGGTTCAGTTAACAAAAAATTGCGTCGAGCGATTGCTTTATTTCGTCTTTCTAAAGCATTTTTCAGTTGACTGTCGTTATTAACGGGTTGCTGTTTTGGAGTTGTATTATTTACGTCTTTCATGCAACTAACGATTTCGTTGCATGTATGTTTAGTAAGTAATGCTCGAACGTCGCATTTATCCGCAGCATTTTGAATAGTTTCTAGTAGCTTTGATCGTTTGCTCCATACAACATATACTCCATCGTTCTGTGTTGTTTCAAGTATAGATTATAAGATATAAAAATCTCAATAAATTATTAATAATAGTTTCATTTCATTTATGTCAACAGCAAAAAAGAATTTGGCGCCCAATGCTAAACATAATGTTCAGCGTTGGGCGCCAAATTATTTTTTTTTGTTTTTAACAAATTGTTTGTTACATCTTCTTCGATAACAATTTTTGAGCAAGTTTTAGAATTTAATTGTGAAGTTAATGTTGATGTCGCAATTTCTAATGCCGTCTACTTAAAATGTGTTATAGACGAACAACTTGCAAAAGACCAAAAACGTTTGAATTTGGCTCCTAAAGCTGATTTTTGAGATCAATAAGTCGCATCGTATAGGTAGGTTCCTATAATAAAGTGCAACTTAGAAAGGTCTGCCGTAGTAATACCGCTGTAATAATAAAAACCGCTCGGCATAGCTGCTAGATAAAATCTACGAGAAACTTACAGTTGCAACCCGCAGTTCTTCCAATTCCTTGTTGCAATCTCTAACTTGATCGACGAGAGCATTAAGTCGTGTTTTTTCTATAACCAACTGCTGTTGTAGCTTAACAGTAGCAGTTGTAAGGCATTCATACTCCTTTGAAAGTTTCTCCAAATGTAACAATGAATCCCGTAACGTTCGGTTCAGCGACAAGATAGTATTATCCACTGTTCAAAATTGAATTCAAAACAACTTTTATTAATTTATTTACATTAGATAAAAACATAATTATGTTGGTTACGTATTAATCCTCTTGAATCGACTGCACTTTCGAGGGATAAGTAGCTAAACTTTGTAGTAACACTGACTTACTACAAAAATGAATTAAACGCAACGTACCTACTTATCTAAAGAGTATCAGCAATTTTTAATCAATGAGAAACATTTTAATTTGAACAAAAACTTACATTCTCGTTTTTCTCTCAATTTGACTTCATTATTTTGTTCTTGAAGCTTAATTTTTTCGATCGATTGTCCAACAGAATAGTCCATTTTTAAGTAAGCTTGATTACAAACGGGACTATGATCTCTACTCGTGAACGTGTTAAAATAAAATAAGTATGTCCTTGGCTCGTACCACACCAACTACCAAACCAACCAAACGTTAAAACAAAACAAACGAATGTTTTTAAATATTTTTTTTATTTGTTTTTTTTTATCAATTTCACTCGAGACACTAAATCGATTACTGCGGGAATTCGAGTTGACCCGGCTGCATACTATGCGGGTTAGATTGTAGTTACATAGGTAGGTTTAGTCTCTGAATGTTTAAAATATAAGATTATAATAAATTATTACAACGAAATTGTAATCTTACAAATATACACAAATTTATAATATTACACATTGATTTAAAAATATATATCTACCTAAGTATCTCGGAACAATAATTTTCGATAGTTTATAATCTAACAGCGAGAGACTTAATTCTAACAGAGACTTGAGTTCACAATCAATTCAATGAGACGGTCACACTCAACTCTTTCACTATAATTTCCATTAGAGTTTATGGTAGGCTACCGGTGCTAAAAATGTTAAAAAAAACGTACGTATGTTAATCTGATTGTTTCCATGATGAGGGTGCGGGTGGTACGTGAGGGTTGAAAATGAAAAAAACAATAAATATTCGAGCGCGTCAGATTTTCTAAGGGGATGTTAAGTAAACCTAAATAAAAGCTCCTTAATAATATTCTGACGATTTGGATGTGACGCGAACTCGCAGCCATCATTAGAATGTGCAAAATATTCGCCATTTTGAAATACTCAAGCGCGTTAGATTATGATATATGTATGGTGCACGCATTAAACTTTATCGATTATTTTTTGTTACTTCGGCTTGTGGAAATCGTCAGATTATATATTTTTCGTAAGCCTTAAGTTATTCCCTTCAAAATAAAAAAAAATCATCACGCTCGAGAATGTCAAGATGTCGTTTTTTTTTTACAACTTTGTAGCCCTTCCCTTTCTTTACGTGACCCTTAAATTGTCAGGTTAGAGGAATATACACGTTTTAGCATGTAACTAACTTACCCTACCTTAATCTGACGCGCTCGATATTTTTTTTTACTAATCTGATCCTTTATCCTTGACTGGCGGTAATATACTTAAATGAGGCTCATATTTGGTGGAAGTACTTAACCGGGTACAAGGTATCCCCCTATATATTAATCTGCCGCGCTTTAGTAAATCCCGAAATCCCCAGTTATGTTGATGCATCCCTCGATCGCAGCTCCATCTGGATTTTGTCTGTATGTAAGGCCGTGGTTACGTCTATTGGTTCTGTCTAAGGTATGAACATACCATATTATGTTCACGCCTTTAGTTACCTAGGAAACACATGATAGATGTCATAATAAAACTCAATTTTTAGTAGGTATATGAACGTCATTGATAAAAACACGAGCACAAATTAAAACACTAATAACAAAGAATGGAGAATCCTGACGTTAATGGTTTTGTAAATGTTACTTGGCCAAGCAAAAACATTCCGCATGGCGGTATTTTCCACACGCGCGTGGCTGAGCCAACGGAAAATCAACAGCGCTTATTGAAAGGTTTGTTATGTTAATTTTATGTTGGCACCATTTCCTCTCCTAAATCTTTTCCTTCAGAATGAGCGGAGTTAGACTTAGTCCACCAAGCACTACTAGTTCAGTGCGGGTTGGCAGACTTTACACGCTGTCCAGAAAATCATT
The DNA here is from genome assembly GCA_958496365.1 of Subacronicta megacephala. NCBI lineage: Eukaryota > Metazoa > Arthropoda > Insecta > Lepidoptera > Noctuidae > Subacronicta > Subacronicta megacephala. The sequence continues at coordinate 2,582,969 of OY292521.1, forward strand.
TTGCGCACGTACCAGATTTTTTTTTGCAGTCCAGGGGCCGTATTACCACGTATTAATGCCATCACTTTTACGTTGTGAAAGAGGGACGCCACTATTTAACCTGTAGAGCGGCATCCCTCTCTCACAACCTAAAAATGATGGCATTAATACCACGTATTAATGCCATCATTTTTACATTGTGAAGGAGGGACGCCACTATTTAACCTGTAGAGCGGCATCCCTCTCTCACAACCTAAAAATGATGGCATTAATACGTGGTAATACGGCCCCAGAGCTGTACCGAAAATTATATTATCGGTGTACAGTCGCCAGCAGGTCAAGGTATACAAAACTGTCAAATTTCTACAAATGATTTTAAACCTTAAATTGTTGAAGATAAGGTTCAAAATCAGCTGAGAAAATTTGACATTTTGTGGTAACTTGATGTGCTGGCCACCGTACCTATGCTGCTATTCCTACATCAATTTAAGCTATAAGCAAAGTACTTACATACATACATACACTCACGCCTTTTTCCCATTGGGAAGAAGGCAGAAACTACAAAACGCCATCTGCTACGATTCTTGCATACTTCTTTTGCTACGTCCACATTCATACATCTGTGTCATACACATGCGCCGGTTGCGGGTACTACGCAACAAAGTCCCTTAACAATTAATATTCGTTTGCAACATAACTATTTTTGATATCTGTTTAATAATCTTCTATACCTTTAGTCCTCTTAGAAGAATCAAGGCTTACTATTGCTCAGCGACAAAAAACTGGTCTGAAGCTTCGCGAAGATGATGACTGTAAAGCAGAGAGTGAACTTCAAGTCTGTATGCCGTTGGTCCGTCCGCGAACATCCCGGCGACGATCACTGTCCACCATCAGGGAGTCTGGAGTCTATGACATGGATAGGTCAGTATACATCCTCCTTTCTCCGTGTTGCCAGATTTTATAGTTTATGCCAACTTGTAAGACGATTATTCTGCACATTTATAGTGAGGACTTCTAAATGAACCCCGATCTAAAAGTTCATTCGATTATTTTTTGCAGGTACCGACCCATAAAACGCGGCGAGGACAGGGAGAAAATGAAGGAAAAACTAGCTAACACTATGGCGTATGGAGATGAGCAGGAACAACCTGTACAGGTTCCTATAAGCATAAAAAAACCACAGCCGAAACTGCCTAACTCTAAAGAAAAATGGAATGAATGTAATTACATTTAATAAGGGATCTCAAATTTTTCGGTTCATAAGATGATTTTGCTGACTGCTGAATTCGGAACAACTACTTTACTTCCAATATTTATATAGAAAGCCTCGATGTTCATTAAGTAGGTACATATTCAGAATGTATATTTTATTTCAGTGGTTACTCAAATTCGAGAACGCACCGAATGGCTTGCTGAGATGGAATATTTAGGTCAAGCAGGGCCACACCGCGACATCATCAAAGACCAAATAGCAGAGAGAATGCGTGCTTTAGACGCGTTAGGTATTGATAGCGAGTGCTCCACGCCAAAGTCATCAGTTTCTGGATTCAGTACAATAAGATCCCGGGAACCTGCCCCAGTAGGTCGTAAACTTAACTCAGGTGATTATTTTGAAATATTATTACGATGTTCCAATTAATTGAAGGGGAAATCTACGAGACCATGGTAAGACCTTCCATGATTCCATCTTATATACAAAAATGGTAAGCTACAAAACGTTTGCCCGAAAGGCATGATGAGAAATTTAAAAGAAAATTGTTGTCTGTGGACTACTTATCCTGTTGAAACAGTTGGAAAGTAGTGCTACTCAATAACTACTAACAGTCATGCTGTATGACTGTTTGCTGCTAGCTGATGATAAATGGGAATCTATAAGGACATTTATCTAGTAGAGCACTTAAACATATTTCTCAAATGGTTTCAGGATCATCGACTCGATCAGACAAAAGCGACAAGAAGAGAAGTGCGCGAAGTTCTGTTCGAGCACGTAACAGGGAGGAAAATGTAACATCCTACGCGCAGTTATCGCCGCTGCAATATTCTCCCAGACGTCGAGTTTAAAAAAAACTCCGTACCTTCATAAAATCTCGCCAAGGAGTTATTGAAAAAGAATTCATCTCGGCCAGCTGGCTACGATTTTTATTCGCGTTTTTACGATAATTGTGTAGACGGTGTACCTTTACCACGGAGTAAATTTTACAGCCGACGCTTTTGTTGGGCAACCGTTTTTTTTAAACTCTGGAGTTTCTTTTTTACTATAGCAATAATTGTTTATTTGGCAGAACAGCTGTTTTTAGGTACATACATTAAAAAAAGTTTTGTTTTGTTTTTACCAAATTATTTTCATGTAAGAAAGATTAACTTGCATTTGTTCTTAACTCATGGTCTCCTGGTCAGAACGGGTAGTTTTCTATAAAAATATTTGATGAGGCCATGAAGTGTTGGCAAAGAATCTCGAGTTTAGAAATAAACACTAACAACTTGAACAGTTGAACTGTACTAACTGCCACGTTTTCAAGCATTTTTATCTTGATGAGAACTTATCTATACCTAGTAGGTAGGTAGGTATGTTCGTGAGAAGGTTTAAAACGTGAAAGCGAAAGTAAAATAACTTTTTTAGTGTAACTAATTTTGAGTCGGTACCAAAGAAACAATCAATAACGATCTTTGAATCCGAGATTGTATCTAATCGAATTCGCTACTCCGCTGCGCCTCAGTGCGCAATTAGGAACATGCATGCGTTTTTTTTATTTTTTTTATTAATTCTATACATCATAACAACACAATAGAAGATAATATTATTCCCGGGAATGTTCAAATTAAAAAAAAAATATATAATTCAACATACATATCAAAATTGAGCTGTTTAAACGCCGCCAATTTTTCGCGCTCTTCAGATGACGTCATGGGCCGCGATCATCGCACGAAGTGTTTGTTTATTACAGGTATTTTGGTTAATTCTTAATGATTTTACCATGGAAGAAGCTAAAAACCCTTTCTATCGGTATTGCATAGTACCAAAATGAAAAAATACTATCAGAACTACTCCCGATAAAGTATTTTTTTCTTCTTTCGGTCATCGAATGTAGTCTCACCACTGACGAAAATCGCTCAAGACACACAATTAAACATATATTTCCAAGATAATTCCTCTTCTAGCAGCTTTCGACTATGTGATTAAATTCAATGTCGTGGCCCGTGACGTTTCATTTCGTTCGACCAATGACAGCGCGTTTTGTAAATTTGAATTTCGCTCGCATAATTAGCACTTTTTAATAATTATTTTATACAAGTAAATAACAATTATGTAACAAAATGTTGTTACAATAATACTTTATGTATGTTTAAGATTCCGGAAAAAAATATATTAGGCAAATTTAAACTTCATGCATATTCCTAATTGCAGTAGCGATTATCTACTTACCTAGAGCAACCTAGAGTCCCTAGATAAACCGAGGTCTCCTTGCCTATTAGCCTGCTCTTCACCAATCGGAACGATAAACACGGTCAGTGCATTCAAATGAACGTATGCAAACTTTAGAGCCAAAAGCTCATGAGTACAACAAAAGTCACCGCTATTGCCACAATATTGTATTGGCGGTGGCGGTCCATAGGTAAAACTGTAGACGGATGTTTCGTAGTGTGAACATATGATTGTGATCAGCTCAATCACTCACCGCCATGAATACGGCCCCACGCCGCGCCGTTACATTAAAAAAATAGTAACCAGAAAATACTTTTTTTAAATAAAAAATTGCATTGATTATGATGTATTTATTACTCTTATTTTCAGTGTACATATTCTTTCTTATACTTAATTATGTGTAAGACACTAATTGTTAAGAGGGTAGCCAGCATTAATTAGCCTAATAGTATAAAATAAATAGGCCAAATAATTAATGAGAGCAGTGACAGCCTCGTGATATGGCCATTGAACTACATCATAGATAGCAAGTCGAATCCAAGGCATGCACCTCTGACTTTTCGTAAGTTTTGCATATTGTTTCGCACTGTATCATTATTGCTATAGAGAAAGATAATTCACTGTTAAAAAATATTGTGCATGTTAATCATTAATTATCACTCTTTAACTGTGAAGGAATACATTGTGTGGAAATCTGCATGCTCGAGATATTCTTGACAGCATCAGAGGTCTGCCAACCCACAATAGGCCAGCATGGTGGATTATAGGCTAACTAATCTTACTCCTAGAGCAGACCTGCCCAGCAGTGGGTAAATAAATAGATTGATGAATCAATAAACAGGTCTGAATGTCTGTTAAAATCTGGATGTTAGTATACATTTCCTGGTTTTTAGATTTAAAACTAAATATTAAAAGATCATCAAATTTTGGATAAATAATAATTATTTAAAAACTTCACTTACCCACTAATTCAATGGCATCAGCAGTCAAATGCTATTCGGATGCATTTCTATTACTGTTTCCTTATTGCAGATTTATCTCTTAAAATAATTGTAAATTATTTTCTTCCAGATTGAAAAATGTTTAGTTAAAAATAAGAAATGACATCTGTCTACTCGCTATCGTCAATAACTGTAACTGTTTTGCTTACTTTCGACTTGGATTCATTATTAGCAACAGATTTTCGCTTTTTTATTTTACTAACTTCATCAGGCTTTTCAATGTTTGTGATTGGTTGATAGTCACTGGGAGGAGGGGCTTGCAGTTCAAATGTGGAATATTTTCTTATTGGCATATTGAGTATAAAACTATCATCACTTATTGCATCCATATTTGGACCAATTTTTATATAACTTATAGTAGAATATGCTGTATAGTGAAAATCTTCTATTAAATAATTTCCAACTAATAAAAATGCAATAGCATCTTCACCTAATACTCTTGAAAAGTTTGGCTCTTTTCCTTTATGTCTCAAGTTAACAGGACCTTTCAGAAACCATGCATCAAGCAATTTCTGTGCTGTCAGTTTTACATCTTGCTTGTCAGCGTTCTCAATAATGCTAGCTAATGTTTTACAATGTGGCTTTAGATTTATTTCTTTTACATTAGAATTAGGGTTGCAGCACACATCACACATTTTATTACAGTCTGCATTACCCCAGTTTTCATCAAAATGTTCAGCAATAAGGAGCCTCCTACATAATGTACCGTTGAGACAGTATTTCACCATACCATACAGGTGCTCTAAGCTTCCAACAGAAGAGAATACCATAGTGCTGACTTTAAAAACATCTTGCATTCTGTACAGAGTGACACATTCTGCCCTGAGCCCATCACGGCCTGCCCTACCACTTTCCTGGTAGTAGTTTTCCATAGATTTACTTATTGTGTGGTGTATAACAAACCTAACATCAGGTTTGTCTATTCCCATTCCGAAGGCTACAGTTGCTACAATAGCTTGGTAGCTCTTCTCATGCCACTTTGAATGGACTTGTGACCGAGTATTTGCTTCAAGATTTGCATGATAACATCCAACTCTTAGTCCTCTCTTTCGTAGACCTTGAGATATGTCTTCAGAATCCTTGATGCTATTTGTATAAATTATTCCACTTTCACCTTTATACCTACCTTTTAGTAATTTCTCAAGTATTGTTATACATTCATCTTGAGACGTTGGTTTCTCCAGGATTTTATAAAATAAATTTGGTCTATTGAAAGTAGATTTGATAACTAAACAGCCAGGAATATTTAGTATTTTCTGTACATCAGTCAACACATTAGCAGTGGCAGTGGCAGTCAGCCCTAGTAACGGCACATTAGGAAACATATTAGATAGAATACCTAAATATTTATAGTCTGGTCTGAAGTCATGTCCCCATTGTGAACAGCAATGCACTTCATCAATAGCTATTCTCTGCAATCTACCATCTGCGAAACATTTTTGTAAATTGGACATAAATCTTTTACTCTTAGCAAACCTTTCTGGAGTAACATACAACAGCTTGATCTTCGTCTTATTATCTTTCAGTACATTAAGAGCTTCTGAAGTTTCTTCTTTGGGGCTAGAGCTTGTAATCAACATGGCTGGTATATTTTTTTTGGTCAATGATCTTACTTGATCCTCCATTAACGATATTAGGGGTGAGACAACAACAGTGAGACCAGGTTTGACTAACGCCGGCAGCTGGTAGCATAAGCTTTTCCCTGCACCTGTTGGCATTACTACTATGGCATGTTGGTCTGATAGAGTAGAATTTATTGCGCCCAGTTGTTTAGCTCTAAAACATTCAATGTTGAACACATTTCTCAACGTGCGGTCTACATCTTCAGACCACTCATAAGTGGTGCCCGCCCAGTCTACACTAGCTAAAGTGTCTGTTTTCAGTTTGTTTATAGAATTTTTCAATGCTACTTTCTTTTCGTGAAGCACGCGTTGAAGGTTCCTCCATTTAGATAATTCTGCGTCTACTTTAGATATTTCCTTGTCTACACTTTTTAGCTCTTTCTCAAGGTCTTCTATAGTTTTCATTTTAAACAGAATTAAATAATTTCACGTTTCAGTTTCTTACATGAAGTTTAAATTGCAAATGTGACAAATGACAGTGTTATGTCAAGTATGTCAAAGTCAAACAAACATTATATTTCGGACGCGTTCCACTGGCGATCACAACGATCACGCTCTCGAGCGCAGTTTTTCCAGTTCCACTTGCTTGTGAGCGTTACTGTCGTAAACTCGTAAAATAAAGTGGAACGGAGTTTAGGATTTTCGCACGCACCTCTGACTTTTCGAAGTCATGTGCGTATTAATAATTAATTATCACGTGCTTAAGGAAAGGAGGAAGTGAAGGAAAACATCGTGAGGAAACCTGCATGCCCGAAAGAATTTCTGACGGCGTGTGAAGTCTGCCAACCCGCAGAAGGCTAGCGTGGCGGACTATAGCCTAATGCCTCTCATGCAGCAGTGGGACAATGTAATGGGTTGATGATGATGATGATGGTTTACGGCTTTCATTACCCACATACAACACAATGAGAACTACCCACTCCTTAATATACTGCCCTCTCTACCCTTGGTGAATAATCTCGGTGGATAATCTACTTGCCTGGGTTTTTCTTGTGTGTATAAAAAGTTACATGCTCTAGTTTACATAGTATTGCGTAGTACCTCAGAAGAGTAACTCTTTTAAACTTCAACTCTTCAACCACAGACAAACGCGCCTGTGAAAATAATTTCAATCTATTTTGATCCTATTGAGTTATTGAAGACTTCCTTTTCGAAACCTCATTAAAATAGAGGTCATGAACGTGAGCGCACGATGGGACTAAAAGTGTTTTAAAAATTAAATGTATACTATATTGTTAGTTAATAATTCTAATAAAATAAAATCTCAAGTTATCTAAATGCGCACGCATATTGTTAGTTTCCAAGTAAACAATGTGGATTAAGGTTCTAACCATACTAACTATGTAAGTAATTCTTATTAAGAACCTATTTAATTTAGTTAATACATTACTGCCTTGCCCTTATCCCTAAGTTTAAATGTTCAGCATTGAGCGTCAAATTTCTTTTTTTTGGGTTTTCGGAAATTGTTCGTCTATATCACGTAATATTATAGTTCCACGTGTGTCCATACGGCTCTTATCTTTCAGTGTCGAAGTCCAATTTAAATTGTGATTGATACGAACTTTGTTAACAACCTTGATTAAAATAAGGTTACGTTCAGCAGTGGACGGCAATAGGCTGACATGATGATGATGATCCCAAGAATCTTTAAACCAAAGCAATTGGACAGCTTTCAGATCTTCTAATCTATATCTCAATTCTAGGAAAAGCGCACGCCACCATAGTGACTCTTAGTCTGGTCATGGTTGGTAAAGCCTGGTTTATTGTCACCAATGTACGGGCCCTTTTAGGGTATAATATGTGTACTATGGTACGGGCCGCCGCACTCGGGTGGGGCAGTAATGTGGGTTACTAACCTCTGACGAGTGCCTCAGAGAGCCTCATGACAGCTGTCTTAATAAGTTTGCCCTAATAGAAAATGGCCCTAAAAGGCGGCATGCGCTAGCAAAGCCTCATCAAAGGATGGAGAATCGGAACTAGAGCCGGGGCCGTAGCCCGTCCGCAGTTTTTAAATGCCGTATCTTGTAAGCCTGACCATAGGTACAAAAAATCGTTTGAGTCGTTGGGCGTCTCAGATTCTCCTCTGCTTTGCTGTGCGATGTATCCATTAGGATTATCAAAAAGAACGTTTTGGATGAAAAAAAATAATTAAATGTCTTCAACAGTTTGTTCTACAGTAGCGCTGAAATTGCAGTCCTGATTCTCGCAAGAGGAGGATCGAAGGGAGTTTATCTAAAAAACTTACAAAAAGTTGGCGGTACAAGTCTGTTGAGTCGTGCAATACATACTGCAAAAGCTGCTGGTTTCCATGACATAACTGTGTCCACTGACCATCCATTAATAGCAATAGAAAGTGTTCAAGGTTTGTAGCTTCTTCAAAGATAGTACCTAGGTACAGGACAGACAATGCCATAAATTGCCATCGTTATTTTTTACAATTCGTCCTTTAAGATTATGTGATACACAATGCCCTTGGCCCACACATACATAATGCCTCATTAATGTTACCCTGCCACCTGCTTGCCCCTCCATTGACGACAAAACATATTGCAAACAGCAACCTTTCCCACTCACTCTTTGAGTTTTTTTTTTTTTTTTAAAAAAAAAGCTTACTAGCAATGTGGGTCACACATTACTAGTATTCTTGTTAACCCCTCGTGCTAAGCTAAATGCTTGTGTTACGAGTGGGTTCACGTCGGTAGTGCAATGGGTGGGGTTCGAACCGGCAACCATATGATCGCAAGTCCGACGCCCTAGCCATTAGGCTACCGACGCTTAAAGTTAGATAGATGTTTGCAACATGTATTATTGTCAATGGAAACGCAGGGTTAGAGTTAACTAAAAATCAAGAATGTAATATAACTACGTTTACGCCTTATAATAATTATAATTCTTGCCTTATCGAAATAGGTACTACATGGGGTCACTCTTTTCACCCTTTTTTTTTTTTTTTTTTTGTGCGTGTGGAAAATCCTCATGGACATCCGCCGCCCGGGGAAGGCGACGGGGCGTGTCGGACTCCACCACTCTTTTCACCCTAAGCCAACAATCGAATTTTTTAGACAATGTTGCCGTATTTCATCGAAGTCGCGTGACTGCTACAGACTGGGCACCCTCAATATGGGGTGCGCTTGAATTTCTGTCTTCAAGACCGAATGTGACAATTCTTATATTATTGCAAGCTACTTCACCATTTACACGACCAGAACAGCTACAAAGTGCTTATGAAAAAATTCATGGTTCTGTTCCATTCGATTGTGTATTTTCTGTGACAAAGTAAGTACATCAATAATTTCATATAAGTAATACAATTAACTATTCACGCCTTAAGTCTAAAGAGTTCAGTAAAGTACTATATTATTGTACAGTAATTTGGTTTATATGTAATAGTATGATTGTTTGTTTAGGAGTTACAAACTTCGTTGGCGGCATTATAAAGGAAAATATTACCCCGCGAATTTCAAAGTTGAAGGTCGAGTTCGTAGACAAGATTGGAATGGAGAATTTTTAGAAACAGGGGCTTTTTATATTACGAGACGATGGCTTATCGATTTGGGCAAATTTCAAAATAATAAGTAAGTGTAATAGAATTAAAGTAAGTATAGTTTGTTATCCTTCGCCATTCTGCGGGTAGTCTGTTATTTTGGCAGAATAATGCAAAGAGTTCTTAATAATTTTATATTTATTTATTAATAAGGTACATCAACAATATACATACGAAACATTTTTTAAAATTAATGACTGTGGTAGAGGTCTTGTATGTATATCTCTTACAGATGTACACAACGTTCACTGCATGTACAATAAAATTAAATTAACTTAACTAAAGATAAGAAAAAAAAAATGAAATGGACGGAATTCAATGGGTGGTGGAATTAAAAACCAAATAAAATCAACATATTATCAGATAACGTACAAAATAAACATGAAATCATAAAACACAAATCACATTCGAAAACAAAAAAACTGAAACTAAAGCTGTGTGACTCCTTTTATTTTCCGACTCCACATTGAGATAGTAAATTCTTGTAATTTTATGATTCGATGATTTCTAACGCTTTTCACTTTCATTCATTTTCTGATAGTGTTTGCCAGTTTGCTCAGGCTCTTGACTTGACAGTCTTGACCTTGCAAGTTATTTATTTACGTCAGATTACAGTGACACTGACAGAAGTGACATTTATTTACTTTACTACTTTACAAACTACGTGTGGTTCGGAGTAAATAGAGAGGATTTTTATTTCTTCTTAAATCTCTTGTAAATGATAAATAGGTACGTAACTTGAAAACATGTTAATTTCAGCTGTACTGTTGTAGAAGTGAGTGCCACAGAAAGTTTAGAAGTGGATACCCTGCACGATCTCCGTTTAGCGAATACATTACTCGCTAACTTACTTGTTGAAACTACATAGTGTATACGTAAACAAACGGAAGTTTCAGGCAAGGTACCTTGATTGTTAAGTACATTAAACATACTATTACATAATTATTTAACGGTAAGGTTCTGGGTTCAACTCTCGGGCCAACCTTTTATAGATTTTTGTGTTAAGTATTGAGTAGCAGCTCAGTTTTTATAAGAGGTAGAGGGGCGTCTCCTTAAAAAACCAGTGAACTGTGGGTGTACATGATGTACATCAGTACATTTCTGCTAAATTTTTTGAGGATTTTTTTTATGGCTAGGTTTTGAGGAGAATTTTTTGAGGATTTTTTTGATGGCTAGTTAAAAATTTAACATATAATAAATTGTTACAGATTATAATGTTAAGTTTCCTTGAGATAGTAACTTATGAAGACTTGGAAGCAACTGATGTCATAAGTGTGGAACTAGTACCGGAACGTAAAGGACTTATACTTAAGCACTGTGAATACTATGTAAGCTCAAGAAGGCATGGTACAACTGTCTCAAGGAGATACAATGATTTCCTACAGCTGTATGATGTTTTATATGCTAAATACCCATATCGGTATGTTTTCGTATTGTAACTTTTTTTCATGTCTTATTTGACATTATGGTCTTTTCTTCCAACAGCTATAATCTCAGATATCTGGCTGAAGTTTTAACAGACGATGATTCTCTTGAAAATTATCTATTTACAGAAATCAATCTTATTTTTATATTCCAAAACCCACATCAGGAAATTCTTAGGATCAACTCAAAAATTTAGATACCTAGCACCTGTTTGGCAACTAATGATAATGTAACCTTATTAACCCTAATAGGCTCTTTTTGAAGGATAATAAAACTTACATCAGAGCAATCACCGGTAACATGTAATACAATTTCAGAGCAATATGCCGACTGCCTCCAAAACGCGTAGTGGTGGGTGGGGGCAGTTCTCGGTTTCTTTTACGCCGACAAGCTGCCCTACAGCGATGGCTAACACTGGTCGCAAGGCACCCAGTTCTAGCCCATGATGCTGACTTAAGAACTTTCCTGTGTGAAACCACTGTGCGGCTTGAGAAGCCAAAGCATGATGAATTCATTCTAGCTGGCACACAGGAAGAAAGCCCGGTAAGGAATTTTGTATTTTTATTAACAGAGTACAAAAAAGAAGGGCAATGAGTTTAATAGTCTCTTTTGTTTAATGGTTGTATGGCTTGATAATTGTGTGATATTATAGCATGAGATCACAAGCAACTACAGTCACAGTGATACTAAAGCCTGCACTATAGCGAAAAACAAAAAAAAATATACAGGACTTTATTTATGCTGTGTGGTACAAATTAATTTAAAAATGTCTAGTTGAAATATTTAACAGCTGTGTTTATTTATTGAATAATTAACTGATATTTATTCCTACAAGCACGCTTATTTGGATAACTGGTAAGTAACTATAATAAACTAATATATTATTATTATTAATGTTTATGTTATGAAGGTCAACTTCAGATAAATTATAATAAACTCCTATTAATGGGAAATACTGAATTAATTACTGATAATGATAACGCACAAGGCCAGCAGGAAGTTTAACATAATGCCCTATATTTTTGTGAAATTATATTTGCAGTCTTATTGAACTGACCTATAATAATTGTGCAGGGCTATTATATTTCTGAACCATAATTAATGTAGTGTTATAGTATAAGATTGATGTTGATAAAAGCTGTATGTATTATTTTGCATGTTATGTTTGTAGAGTGAGGCCTCCATAGAGGAAATGCAAGCGGCATTCGTTTCTGAGCAAGAACAACTCCGGCTGGCGCATCTTGGACTTGGCAGATTGACAAAAATATTTGAAAAAGGTACCTTAAATTATTTCACTATTTTTTTACCTGATACATTTTATTATAAAACAACTCAGATCAAATAAAAAGTTAAGATGGAACTTTGCGAACAAAGAAGTGAGGCCGGCTAAAACTACGCCATACCGTGTACAACACACAATTACACGCACACACGTATACCGAAACTACGCCTTATCTTGTCAGTCGAGCTATCGAGCTATCAAAAGCTCGACTGACAAGATAAGGCGTAGTTAACTAAGTGCGCCTAAGCTGAAGATTTAAAATTAACTTTTAAAATTAGCCTTGAATCATTACTTTTACCCTATTTTTTACGTAGGTATTATTTATTTTGGGTTTGGTGAACAGGGCACGGAGATGCCGTTATGGCGTCAAAATGTTAAATATATGAGTTTGGTTGTTTGTTTTAGTCCAGGACCGGTGTGAAGCGGAGTGGAGTGACATGCGCGAGCTGGGCGCTGCGCTGAGTGCGCTTGCGACGCCGGCTGCGCTCGACGCGCAGCGCTGCGCCGGCCTGTCGCGGGCACTCGCCGCTGCTGCTCAGTACGTACATCCAAATTGTTCTTACTACCTAACACTGTCAGATGTTTGTATAAATGCAAGCTTTACAGTAAATGTGTTATGTTTGGCCTAATCGTTGTCCTTATTTAACGCGATAGATGTCGCTACATGGTCGGTGTTGGCAACACCAACAAACTATAATATTACTTTAAGTAGTGGCAATACTGATTCTTCCCGTTCTGTGCCTTGACAGTGAACAAGCGCGTGCTCTCTTGTATTAGTTACCTTGTACTATTAAAATAAAGCCGATTTAGAACCAGGTTGCAGTGTATTTAAGCCCTCTTCCTGATAATATCCCGACGACAACCACATACGTGGTCAATGGAATTAGGGTAAGTCGGCCATTTAAACAGTCGGCGAATACAATTTTTCATTTCATAATGGTGATGATAGGTTGGCGAGTGCGGTGGGCGAGGCGGGGGCAGAGTCGGAGCCAGAGGTGAGCGAGGAGGGCGCGGGAGGGGTGGTGAGGCTGGCGGGGG